>MIQA02005008.1:0-19410 GCA_001887855.2 Sclerospora graminicola | reverse complement strand
AATGCATATTTTGGATATAAAAGAAAAGATAAAGGAAGAAAAAGCGGAAGTCGGATACGACTGGAGTGGGAAGCCGGCCGGATCGGAACCAAGTCGCGATCTGGCCCCCCTACCCCTAAAGAAACCGGATTGGCAGGAATTGGATTATCCGACCTACAAAGACAAACCGCGATTCGAAGAGGAGGAAGAGAAGCAGGACGGCCTATCAACGGATATCGACTTGGAGCGTGCTTTCCATCTTCACGAGTCGGGGCAATTCTTGCGGACGGATAAGGTACTAAAAATAACACGGCCGAAGATCATAGGCGGATTGAAAGGTCCCGTCTCTCCCCCAACTCTCTCAGACGGCCACGTGTCCCTTATTAGAGGACTATTCGATCAACTCAAACAAGCCGGCATCAACACCGGCGTGTTTGATCCGAACGAGTTGTTTGATCTGAAGATGGACAAGTTGAAGGAGGCGTCCAGCGCCCTGCACGACCACTTGGTACCGCTAGTGGGTTGCTCGCCGCCGTCGAAGAAGATGGCAGCTACGACTGGAGTGGCGCCGTCCACGCCGCCGGCGACAAGCAACCCGGCCGGTATACACTCAGGCTCTTCGCAGTACGAGTCTGCCCCTTCGGAGGCAGACTCATCTGATTCATCGGTGGGTATCACCCGCATGACGCTTGCCCAAGGGGAGCAGCGCGTGTGGCGACAGCCATGAGACTTGGAGGACGTGAGGATCCGGGTACGCCCGAGCGGAAGAACGCCGGCCAGTACAGCGTACAGGCCTGGCGGACAGCGACGGCGGATCCAGAACCGAAGGAGGAAGACGAAGACGCGGATGGGCGGATCAAGAAGGAATGTCAATCTGGCAGCCCGGCCGCCCCTCAAGCCGCCCCTCAAGTCGCCCCTCAAGTCGCTCCTCAGGTGCCGGATCACCTGCAAAACATGTTCTCGGCGATGATGGAGCGATACTTGGAAGAGCAACGTCGGCTGAGCGCCAGCCGCGGCAGTCCGAAGTCACCGGACCAGCCAGCTCGTCGTGGAACACAGGCCCCCGGACCAGTCCAGTACTATGCGAGGGAGCCGAGTGACGAAGACATGGAGTCGGTGCAGTCCAAGCAGAGTGAACCCCATGCCGCCCCGCCGAGCCGCCAGACAGGTCGCCGGACCGGACGTCGGCCAACGAATAGGAAGCTGTCTCTCAGCGACGTGGATATGGAATCCGTCAAGTCGGCCAAGTACCATTACGATCCGGATGACTTGGATCTGGGGATGGCCCGCCGAGCCCATATGGCCTCGGCCCAAGCGTTTGACGCGGATTCGGGAGCGATCACGAGGGTGCGAATGTCGGCCACGTCCGAGCTGAAAGACTTCACCGGACGCGACACGGACGAGGACCAGGCCCGAGGATGGCTGAGCAAGACGAAGTCGGCATTTCTCAAGGACCGGACGTCGGACTATGAGAAATGCCTGATCTTCGGGGATTTGATGAAAGGTCCAGCGAAAAACTGGATCCAACAGCTCAGCCGGGAAATCCGAGGAAATTGGAGGGGATTGGCCGGTGCGTTCGAGGAACAATACTGCGGATCTGGAACGTCAGCGGCGCGACAATATTTCCACACCAAGAAGCGAGCGGATGAGACCCCCCTGGAGTATCTCCATCGTTTAAATGTCGCTGGCATGAGGGCGGATATCCCCGTTAAAGAAGATGCCAGCCGGTCGGAAGCCGCCCGCGAACACGTGGAACATTTCATCAGCACGTTGGACGATCGGGAGCTGGCAGACCAGCTGGCGTTACTGCGGTTGAAGAATACGACGGAGCTGGAATTGACGTTGCGCACGTACCTAAGGGCGAAGAAGCAAGGCCCCAAGGCGGCAGTTGGAACCGGCCGTTTCAAGTCCCGATTTAACGCGGATCAAGGAGGCCGGCCGCCATCTACCAGGACGGCCCGAGCCGTCCGCATGGTCGCCCGAGAGTCAGACGCGACCAGCTCGGAAGAGGAGTATCAGCGATCTGGGGGCGAGTCTGAGGAGGAACAGTATTGGTACCTTTTCTCGGCAGAAGCCAGTCAGCCGTCCAGGCTGCCAGCCGGGTCCGGTCAGCCGAAGGGTTTTCCGGCTCGAACTGACCAGGATTACCCCAGGCGCAAGTGCACCCACTGTGGGTCCATCAAGCATGACGACCGGAGCTGTTGGAAGCGGCTGACGTGCAAGAAGTGCGAGAGGAAGGGACACCCGGCGGAACACTGCCTGTTCACGTGTAAGACTTGCGGGGAGGTGCATGAGGCGGGACTGTGCCCAATTGAAGAATTCTACAACCAGATGAAGAAGTGGTACGTCCCGACCAAGCATGCTGGAATGCTGCCGCCCGGAGTGGAAAAGATGTTAAACTAGATCGCTCGCCAGGTTGGAATCTGGTTCGAGCCGAGCGGTCTAGTGTTAGTATCTATGCATATGTCGGTAAAGAGGATAATCAAGAAGCAAAGCAAAGGATAACCGACAATACATGTAAGTTTGACGATTACGTCACCCGGTCCCCGGCCGGTACGGCTGACCCCTTCCTGGTGAGCAGTATACGAACGGATGAGTATTCCCGGTCTGAAGTGCGAATGGAATTAAACCTGTTACCTGGCGAGTCGCGAGGTTATTGGAAGTATCACTCGCCGGATAAATGGTTCAAGCAGGCCAAGGCGGATGGGAAAATCAATAACCAGAAAGCTACCATGCTGTTCGACTCTGGCGCGGAAGTGTCTATCGTAGACACCACCTTTGCTCGTAAGGTGGGGTGTGAGATAGACGAGACGAAGCGGCAGGAATGTATCGGCATTGGAGAAAGCTCATACATGACCCAAGGAAGGACAAGAGTCAAGATTACGTTAGCTGGGTCTTTGGTATATTATTTTACCGCCTGGGTAGGCAAGCTGGCCGGGCAGGATGCAATTTTGGGTATGGACTTTATGGTCCCGGCCGGCATACGGCTGGACTTATCGCATGGAACACTGACGTTGCCGGACGAGGTACAGATCCAGCTGGCCGGCCGGCGGCCTTTATATGGCGCCCACGTCCAGTTCCTCAAGCTAGGTCAGTTTGTAACGGTGCCAGTGGGAAAAGCGGTGGAAGTAATGTTACGACCACACGACCGGCGGAGTAAGTTATGGCTGACAAGGGGCGAGTGTTGGGTACCATCGTTTGTTAAAGGGGGTGGTCATCTCAACTCTATAAGCGTGACCAACATCTCTGAAAAACCCCTCACCTTGCATGAAGATGTGATCATTGGAATGTGGCTGGCCGAGGATAAAGTGCCCCGCCGGCCGGGCTATGTCACTATTGGCTCAAGACGCTATATTGAGTGGCAAAACCTGGCTTTTCAGGCAACCACCGATCTGGTCAGCGAAGAGGAAGAATTAGAAGAGGACCAGACTCCGATGGTGGATAAACCCGAGTACCGGACCCCTTCTAAAATATTGACGCGGAGCCGGCCGTCGCCGGATCCGGCTGAATGTATTGGCCGAAGCTACGCCCCGATCGCAGAACTGGTTTTGCCCACTCAGAGGAAGACGGATGAACGACAGGGTCGGGAGAAAGGACCAAGCAGAGTTGCATATGCGGTCAACCCCGATGACAGTTGGTTTGACGACCGAAGTGAAGGCGGATCGGCCCAGCCGGCCGAGCAGAATTCGGAATTAGCCGAAGGCGGATCGGCCCAGCCGGCCGATCAAGATCCCGAAGCAGCCGAAGCCGATCAAGTCTGCATTCATGAAGGGGGCGAGCTATATGTTGAAGGCATGGAAGATCAGATGGCGGTGCTACCTGAGGTGACCCCCTGCCCCCCAGCGGTCACTATCGACGATCTACAAGTGGGAGACCCGGATGTGAACACCCCGGAAGAGATCGGCAGATTGAAGGATATTATATGGAAAAGACGACATCTGCTGATCGGACCAGGGAACGCACTTCCTCCGGCCGCCCATGGGGCGGTATGTGATATTGATGTGGGAGGCGCCAAGCCGGTCGCACAGAGATGCCGAAGAGTCGCCCCCCAGTATCGGGAAAAGCTGTCAGAGCTTATCAAGGGTTTGCTGGCCACCAAGATAATTCAGCCGTCCACCTCGCCATGGGCTTCGCCCATTGTAATTATTATTAAGAAGAATGGGGTGGATATAAGGTTGTGCATCGATTACCGGCTGGTGAACCGGCTGACTAAGCTGATGGTTTATCCGATGCCGCTGATAAACGACCTGCTGGAGGACTTGGATAAAGTTTTGTGGTATTGCTCATTGGACATGGCCAGTGGATTCTGGGTGGTCTCTATGACCGATCGTGCACGGGAGATCTCTGCGTTCGTGACGCCCTTCGGGTTGTTCGAGTGGAACCGGATGCCGTTCGGTCTGAAGAATGCCCCGCAGATTTATCAACGGCTGATAGATAACGCGCTGTACGGACACTTCAAGATCAAGGCGGATCAAGATCCGGCTCTGGTCGGGGATGTGTTCACCGAAGGTGACCCGGACCCCGACCCAAAACCTTCAGTTTTGGGGCGGCGGTCTTATATTGATGACATTCTCGTTACGGCAACTACCTGGGATTTACTGTGTGACAAAGTGGAGAAGTTGATGATTACGTGTGAAAAGTGGAATCTTTCGATTAGTGTGGTTAAGAGTTTCTGGGGGAAGACTAAGGTGACCTATTTGGGTCATCAGGTTTCGATTGCCGGATTGGAGGCTAACCCGAAGGATTTGGAGTCCCTGAGTAATCTGCCTTTCCCGAGATCCCTAAAGGCTATGCAATCCTTTTTGGGCAGCCTGAATTATTACAGTCGGTTCATCGAGGATTTTGCAGTCTATGCGGCGGTCTTGTATGAGTTGCGGGAGGTGGATTACCATAAGCTGAGAGAGCAGGATAGGCAAGCGGAGACGCAAGCCGGGCCGGCAATATCAACCAATGAGAAGGCGCCCTTTTCGGTTATTTCAGCCAATGAGAAGGCGCCCTTTTCCGCCCAGACAAGCGGCCGGCCGCCGGACCCCGGCGCGGCCGGCCCGGACGACCACATGACCCGAGCGATGGTGGCCTTTGGTATGTTAAAAGCGAAGATGGCGACCACACCGGTCCTGAAACATTTCGATGTTAATAAGACTCCGGTGGTCATCATCTACGCTAACAAGTGGGCCATCTCGGCCGCTCTCGTGCAAGATCATGACGGAGTGTACTGTCCCGTGACCTTCACCAGCCGGACCCTGAAAGTTAATGAAGTTAATTACGGATTGGTGGATAAAGAAGTTCTGGCTCTATTACGGATCTTGGATGTGTGTTATACTATGCTGGTGTCTCGGCCTATCAAAGTACTATCTAGACGGTCGACCCTATCATGGCTCCTGACGGCGAATGGAATTGACGGCCGGCTGGGGAGATGGGCGGCTCTGTTGTCTCAGTGGTCCCTCGAAGTGATTAAGTGTACTAAAGGGGAAGAGGAAATACTGGGCACACTGGCTGCCAGCATTACCCCCAGGGCAGAAGTGGAGGAAGCACTGATAGCGATCGCACCTCGGAAGCAGCCTCGACAAACTATCGTATTACCGCCGCCAACAGTGGGACCCACGGAGGAACTAATGGTTTTGAGTTTCGATGGGTCGGCGAGTGTAAAGAAAGGGGTCGGGGCCTATAGTGCCATTGTGTGGAAGCTGCCCGAATGGAAAGTGATCGCGGCCGCCTCGGATTTCACGCCTGGCATCACGGTGAACGAAGCGGAGTATAGAGGACTGTTGCTTTGCCTAGATCTGTTGGCTGGCCGGACACAGGGGCGGATCATCATATGTGGTGATTCCAACCTAGTGATCCGGCAAATCACAGGAGAGATAGATTGTAAGGCGCCACGGCTGAGACTGCTGAACGATCGGGTCATGTCCGCCCTGCGGAAGTGGCCGGAACATGAACTGTTACATGTCAAACGAGAGTGGAACAACAGCGCAGACCATCTGGCCACCTTGGCCATGCGAGATCAGACCGGTCTCACCGTTTCAGATCCAGGATTGTTGGACGGATTGGCGGAGATGAACAAACTATCGGAGATAATCAAACCGGCCGCTAGAGACGAGGGCCCCTCGCCCGGATCCAGCCGTCCCGTGGAAGAGGAATATAGCGACCGTGACTGGGAACAGGGCGTCCACGCCCGATCGGACCAAGAAGTGCCCTGCAGCAATAAAAGGTCCCTCTAGGCGGACCCCCAAGCAGGCCGGGCGAGACTAACCACGGTTAGTAGTCAACAGTAAATGTTTGGAGTGGGAACGAAAGAGGAACGGATGGATATATTAAAGGAAAACTGAGAGAAATAGAAGAATTAAAGCAAGCCCGACTACTCATCCCCGTCGATGACTATACTTGCCTTGGAGCCGAGTCACCCGAAGCCCAGGGTGGTCGGAGGGCCGTGCGCGGTATTGATTGCGCCAAGGATCTTGCTGGTCAATGGCCGCCAAAGATTTGGAAAGAGAGGTGGTCTGATCCAACGCACCTAGGCCGGGATACCACGTCCCTCCTTCCGCTGCATTTCCGCTCCTGCGGTTGGGTAGATGGAGCATGAACGGGAAGAGAAACAGGTCCAAGTCACATTTACCATCCCGGATACCCGCCATGATGAACGCACACAGACGGACCCACGCCTCGGAAGCTCGCCCCCGACGATTCTTACGGGCAAGAGAGTACCTGCGGAGGGACTCGTCCGCTCGCTTGTCCTCTGCAGAGATGTACAGGAAGTGGGTAGACTCCCAGATGGCCCGAGCGTGAGTCACGGTGAAATCATGAAGTCTCGCCTTGAATTCCGTGAACCATGGGTTGGATGGAAGCCCCATATCCGGCATCTTGGTGTGCAGGATTTTCCAAGGTTCGGTCTCCATGAGTGCGTCGATGGCGCCCGATCCCATCAGGTCAGGGTTCCAGGTCTCTGAGGATGGCGTCTTGTAAGATCGGGGGAACAACCAGAGAGGCGGACGGGATAGGGAGTGAGCGAGTTGGGAACTGGAGATATCAGCCAGGCTGGTATTGCTCAGTTGCTCGACTGGCCAAGGTAGTATGGCGGACCGATCCGCCCCACTGGGGAAGCGCCCTCCCGATAACCACAGAAGCGGAAGTTTGGGAAAAGAGGGCGCAAGAGGTAGAGCACTCTTCCGGACCTTAGGTTTGGCTGCCGGTCGGGGGGGGTCGACGTGTGGTACGTGACCCGGCCGGGGTTGATCGCCGTTTTTTGGCCGGAGTCTGGGAGAGAGGTTCTACTGAATCACTCAGGTCGGGAGGAGTCAACCACTGATCAGGGATGTCCTCGTCGTTGTCTTCCACTTTCTCCTCGGCCACTCCGTTGGAACTCGAGTTACGCGCGACCGAAGCGGCCGGGGTGTCGACGATGCTGGGAAGCAAGGATGGGTCGGACGGCTCGTGTTCTCCGGAGCCAAAACCTGCCGGCGGCGGAGTCTGCAGATCGATGATCTGATCGGATTCCATTTGACCCGTCGTTCGCCCACCGGAACTGGAAGGGCGGCGACGGGTATCCGCGCGAGAACGGGATAACGCAACATTGACTCGCTGGGCCTCGTAATCCTCGTCTTCTTCGTCATCATCATAGATAACCGAAGGGGAGGATGACCCCGAGTCCGAAGAAGAACCAGGCGACGCGGCCGCCGGCTCAGAAGAGGGCGCGGCCGCTGGCTCAGAAGAGGGCGCGGCCGCTGGCTCGGAAATGGGCGCGGCCGCTGACCCGGAAAGGGGCGCGGCCGCTGACCCGGATGGGGCCACGGCCGCTTCGGATTCCGAGTCCTCTTCAGAGTTAGAACTGGGGGTGAGACCGGTTCTACCGGGAGTGTATTGAGGAGATGGAAGAGGGGACCGCTTCGCGAACAAGCTGTCATCGCTCTCCGACCCGAGCTCTTCCCCGTCGTCCGACTTGTCCGGAGGACATTGGCGCGAGGGTGGGGATTCGCTCTGCTTCCTCTTCTTAGGCGGGTTAGCACCGGCCAAAGGAGGGCTAGAGCCGGCCGGACGTTTTTGGCCCCGCGATCCTGCCGGGGCGGACGAAGAGTTTGGACCGGCAAGGGGCGAGTCGGAGCCGGCGGGAAGTTCCTCAGGTTCCGACTCTGCTGCAGCGGGCAACGGGGTTGGGTTCGGCGGAGAAGTCTTCCACTGATCCACCATCCCCAAGACAGACAAGACGGATTCCCGTACATTGGGAGGAGCTTGCAAAAGAGGAGCGGCCTGGCTCCGAGTCGCCTCGAGCTGGCCTTGAAGTCCACACAACAAGGACCTAAAAGGATCCTCTTTATCCAGCATGGCATGACAAACACGGTCCGCCCGAGCCAGATTGCTGCTTCAGCTGTTCCAGTTGTTGAACTGCGGAGTGACAAAAAAATAAGGGCTGTAAGCGACTGAGCCATCACGTAAGAGGAGATGAGGCACTTACGCTGAAGCTTGGATCGTTGGACCAATTCCTGATTGGCAGACCGGAGAGGCTCGACGACGTCTTCCAACATGCGGAGGCGGTTTCGCTCTCCCGTCAGGACGGCGACTTGGCACTCGAGATCGGCCACCTGTTTCTGGAGATCGATTATTTCTGGAGATGGACCCCGAACGGCGGCTTCATCGGCCCGGCGGTTGGCAGCGGCGAGTTGACGGACCAAGTCAGCTTGGATATGCTCCAAGCTATCCACTTGGGCGGTCAACATATCCAGCCTTTTCTCCATCCCCGCCGTTTCGGAGATGGGGGCGGATGGCGCGGCCGCTCGCTGTAGAGCGTCCGTAAGCTGACCCACAATGGCCCTGAGGCGGGCCACCTCATCCTCCGCTGTTTTGCGACTGAGTTTCAGCTCGGCGACCCGGGGGTTCAGGCGGTCCAGCATCGCGCAAGAAGTTTTGAAGCTCTGAGACAGAGCTTCATAGTTGTCCTGACAGGATCGAAGCTCCGCCCGAAGGGAAGAGACGACGGCTTTCAATCTGTCTCGGTCGCCGCAGGCTTGGCCGTGGACGCGGAGCGCAGCCTCGGCGTCGGCGGTCGACAGCACCAGATCGGGAGTGCGGGACGATTTCGGCGGTTTTGCGATCTCCACCCCGCTGGCAGGCGAGTCGTCGTCCACGAGAACGAGACGGCAGACGTTGGCCTTGTCAATTTGCAAGACTGGAGGTGAACCAAGATAATGTCAGTATTGGTGGGCATGCTTGCTAGCCGGTGCGGAGACCGACCGAGTTCATGGAAATGTTATAAAGTAGTGGGGTGACGTACCAAAGCGAGGCATGGATGAGCGGTATCAGGTCAAGTGAGTTCGAGTGAGATCGTGTCCCGACCGTTGTGCGGCCGTGTCGCGACTCAGGGGCGGCTGTGGTGAAGCGACTTATGAAATAATGCAAAGTACTTTCCAAAGGGCGCATTCTGATTGGCGGAAATACGGACCAAGGGTATGGGCACCGGATAGTCGCCGCCGAGGAAGTCTACAAGCGGCCAAGCGGCGCCAGGCTGGAAATCGGACCGGCGGACCTGACAAGGGGCGTGGATAGTCGAACAGGCGGGCTGAGCAGACGGGAGGACCACGGATGTTTGACGGCCGAGGCGCGGATGGCGGACGGCCGAGGCGGCGGATTGTTTGTAAGGATTGAGTGAAGTAGCCTGAAAGAAGATGATTGTTCTAGTGGATGGAGTAGGCACCCGGATCGTATGAGAAGCTGCCAAGGAATTGCTAGCGTCAGCGGCCGAGGGGCGCGGATGGGTGGCTATCCGGCCGAGCCGGCCGGGTACAATGTACCATTCGGATTGGTACCAGATGGGTTCGGTGTACCGGCCGGGTTGGTACCATCTGGGGTTGCTGTACCGGCCAGGCGGGTACACAAAGTCGGAGTTAGCCGGGTTACGTTGGGTAAGGTACATGACTGGTCAGCCGTGTTATTTGGGGTAGGTTACACAAAGGGAGTATTGGATATAGGATAAATCAGTATACGTTTCGCTTTCTTAGACACAAGTCGCTTTTATTGGTTCACGGCAGAGGGCTAACAAGGTCCCCTCTTGCTGTTATTGGTTTGCCCGGGGAAGGTTAAGTTAACCCACCGGAAGTCCCCTGACCGGGAGTCGCGGCGACTTCGTATACTCACCTCAAGTCGCCCGTGTTTTGAACACGGTATTAAGTATTGGGAAGTGGTGACATTTTGGCCTTCTGTGGAAGAGTGTGGAGTTGTATCTGCCTCATATACACATTTGGATTCGCCCTTCATTGTTATTGGTTTAGCTGGCCGATTGATTATTCTCGGTCCAGCCGGCACTATACAAACTTCAAGTGTCTTATTGGTTTAGCTGGCCGATCGACTATTCTCGGCCCAGCCGGCACTATACAAAGTTCAAGTGTATTGCCAGACGAGCTCCCCGGTGACGATTTCCGCCCAGGAGCTACCCCTAGTCCTAACCCTCATCTCCCTATTGGACGGATTTACACTTTTCGCCCTAGGGTCCACCAGGAGAGCTAACCACCCAGTACTGACGGGTACACAAGGTGAGCTTTCAACATGCAACATTCGAGCAGTCGCGATCAAGCGGATGGAAGCGACCGATCCAGCCGGCCGGATGCCGGATCGGATCATGACTCGGATGGACGGAGTACCCCCTCCGATAGTCAGTCGTCTGGGACCCCCGTGGGTGTTCGCGTCTCAGGAAGATTTTCTGAGAGCGACTACACCACATTTATATAACGTCTTGCGCGATTGTGCGCCGCCATCTTGGTTTCGTAACTGGTCCTATCCTTGTCACGCCTTTGTAATGTAGCTATTTTTAAAGTGTAATAGAAATTCAAAATTAGAAACACTTCAACATGTTGCCTTACCGAAACCTAAATTTCAACATAAGCCCTATGGAGTGGTGTACGCTCTCTTCGATCTTTTTATCTTGATCGACACCACCGATTAAAAGGTCGCCTTTTCTTTTTTAAGCCCTCTAATTGGACAGCGTTTGCATAAGACTCCAGGTATTTTTGATAAACTCATTGGTGCTACACACCATTAAACGTGTTTTGAAAGCCGTAAAGGGTCGATTTGATGGTAACACTACCTAGCTGACGTGGTCCTCCATTGTACGGGAGCAGAAACATGTGTCGTCGAGATACACGACAACAAATTTTTCTAAGGAATGGAGGGGTGAACGGTCCAGACAGACTTATTGTTCAAAAGTATCATTTTCCATGTTGCAGTAGGAACTTATGCTTTAGCCTAGTTGTAGTCGATAATTCATCAAATAACTTGAATAAACTTGCACTTGATCGTTGAATCTTATACCTTACTACGGTACTGTACTGTACCGTACCCTAAAATGCATGTCATAGGCGACTGCCACTCATAGGCGGGGCCTACTATTAAGAGCTAAAACTTTACACATCAGCTTTTATGCAAATCGTAAAAGCTATACACCATTTTGAGGTCAAACTGAGATCTAGATTGGTTCAAAGTGGGAATGTTATGTTTTAACAATTTTATGTTTGAATCAAAGTGGGAATGTTATGTTTTAACAATTTTATGTTTAAATCAAAGTGGGAATATAGACGATTCAATGTGGGAGGTAAATCGTACCTAAGGAAAAACGGGTGTTATGCGTGAAGTACTCATCTAAATATTATCACACGTCAGTTGGGACGAAGGTGCATGTAAAGTTGTGCAAATGGGAAGGCGCAGCACAGCCCAAAGGCCCACAAAGTCGACTAAGCAGTCAAAACGCACGCCGTCCGAGCGCCAGCGCGTCCTAAACGCGATCGACAACGGCGAGAACTGGATCGCCGTTGCGAAGGCAAATAGCTTTCTCACGGAGCGATGTACCGGCTGCGAGCGTCGCGCCGTTTGGAGGACCTACTGCGTGGCGGTTTTGACTCCAAGAGGTTAAAGTAGCCATGAATAGAGACACACATATATAACGTAAAGAAAAGTACGACTCCTATAAACAGAGCTGGGAGACACTTTTTTATCTTCCAGTAGTGCCAGATCGAGAAACTCAGGATAACCAATGTGATCTTTAACTTCTTTGGAAGTTGCCGCACACATAGCAATACGCGAGCAAATCGTCACTGGGGCTGTCCCATGCTTTACCCAGTCCACTACAGCGTCGAAGTTCTGGAGGAATGTGTGGCACATTGAGTCGGTCGGCATAGCATCGCACAAGTTTCCAATGATCTCTCGGACTTGCTGCACTTGCTGCATTTCTTGTGCCAGCGCTTGTTCTACCATTTGCACAAATCGTTCGCATAGTTTGCAGGATAAATTGTCTGTAGCCTTCAAGTCCGAGACGGCAGACAGGATGTCGCACACTTGATCGTCTGTCTTACCGTGTTGCAAATACTTTCTTACCAAATCTTCAGACTTGGACACGAAATTGCACTATAACATCCACGTAAAAAATGGGTTAGTATCCCCACCAGCTTCGGTCGACGACAACACCAAATACATTAAAAATGACTCACCTGCGCCACAAGTTCAGGGTCAATGAGGTCGTCATAGGATGACCCACCCCACACTTACAACGTCACTATGTCAAACGCCGAGTGTAGATACTTTAACAGCGTTTCCGCCTGGTCTAGGCGCTTGTCCTCTTCATGAATCTTTTCCAGCGCCTTCATGCATGCCATCTTTCGATTAAACGCTGGGTCCACCTCCTGCTCAATAACCACGATATCGATAACATCCCCTTCCTTATCTTCCTCCTCAAAACGGAAAAAGTTCTGTAGAAAGTCGCTGGAGCGCTGGAATTCCTTGTTCAGCGCCGCCATTATGCCTCCTGATTCCTCCTCGCTCGCTTCATTTTCGTGACAGAGCATTTCACCGTCCCCTATGTCAAAGCCTTTGCGCATACCGCTTTCAGCATTTCCGGTCGTCAATGCTGCCGCCAGACTCAGCAGCAGCGCGTTAGCTCACATTCTTTTCTTTTTTCTTTTCTCTCTTTGAAGATCTCGAAGAAAGTAGTACTGTAGTCTTTTTCAATGATTACAATTTTCCTTAGGTACGATATACCTCCCACATTGAATCGTCTATATTCCCACTTTGATTAAAACATAAAATTGTTAAAACATAACATTCCCACTTTGAACCAACCTAGATCCCAGTTTGACCTCAAAATGGTGTATTACCCTAACTTATTTTAGGAATAATCCTATTGATCCGAAATTAGGTTCGATCCTGATCCAGACCATTGCGCGTCCTCTCATATCGAAACACGCGGAGGTAACCTAAGCTAGCCTATGGTCAGACAGTGCTTCTACGTGTCGATAAACTTGGTACACACTTCGAAACCCATGTCACGCATACAAAAGGTTAGTGTTTTACACATAAGTTTGGTATTTTGCACATAATTTTGGGTAGCCACTGTGACTTTTTACGAGTGCTTGTCATAGGCGACAACAGCAGTTTTGACAGGGTTTGGTAGTACCGTGGAAACATAGGTGTCGCCTTTGACATGCATTTTACGGTACTGTACAAAAGTCCTTTAGAGGGGTAGGGAAACGAGTACTGTACTGGATCACCGATGCGACATCTAACTTGTGTTCTACGGTACCTATAATATGCCGTTTGATAGGTTTTACAAAAGCTCACCAGATCCCTGAGTACGATGCTGGAGCGTACGAGCAGCTTAATGCGTCGCACTATCGAGCAAGAAGAAGCTCAGTGTGCATTTAATCGCCATGTATATACCGAGGTGCGTCGTCATCTAAAGTATCAGTTAGCTGCCTTAAACATTGCACCCCATTTCAAATTTCCACCCAATTAATCAATCAAAAACCCAGGTCCATCATGTACTGGATGAAATGGTGTACGACGTGGAGAGCTGCGAGCACGAGTGCACAATTGAGACAATGAAAAACCAGTTGAAAACTGCCGAGAGTTTGTTAGCGGAGTATCAGGAGCGGGAGAACGAGTTGATTCAAGAGAGACAGCAGGTCAGTTGAAGAGATAGATAGAAAGAGAGAAAGAAAGAGAAAACTAATCGATGTTACACTGCTGTGTCCAGGCATACGAGTATGCTGTAAAAGTAGAGCTAGAGGGGAGATTAATCATGAATAAACTGAATGACCACTTGGCGGTGCTTGTGACGGAACTTAGCAAGAAAGAAGCGTACGTGATTGTTAGAAGAGTCATGCCAGACAGTAATTCTATTATCCTCATCGTTACATGGTGATACGTTGTAGAATGGAAATGGCATTGCACGAAGCACGAGAACAGCTTCAAGTGACGAGTCAATTGTCGAAAGAATTGGCGAGTGCTCAACGAGAGATCCGAGAACTACGACGTGCCAATGAGATGCAATCTATTCTCAAAAGGACCAATGACATACCGAAAGTCGTCTCCGAGTCGAGGATCCGTCTCCCAGCCACCTCTTCACCCGTCCAACCTATCGACCGGTTAGCGGCAGCCAGAAATCGCTTTTCACCGCTTCCGAATCATGTAATGCTCAAACTCTTTTCGTATCTCGATACAGAGAGTATGGTCGCACTGAGTGTCACGGATCGAGTGCTTGTCCACCGTGTGAACGTTATCTTTGGTGTCATGAGTCATTCTAACTCTGGGAAAGCCCCTTCTCCTGCTTTGACTCCATCGCCTCCACCTCAAAAGCAGTCGAAACTTCGCACGCTTGGGTTCACTGGATCTTCCGAAAAAGACAAGGTACCGTACGTGTTTTTGTGCGTTTAGAAACAAAATGCTCTCTCACCCTTATTTTTCTCTATTTTTTTCGTTTTTCATTTCTATAGCTATCAAAAGTTGATGCCATTGTCCAATCCTTGAAACCAGATCAAATTAAACTGTTTCATGACATGTCGACGAAAGTCAAGCTCTTGAATGTATGTAACAACGATAGAGAGAGAGAGAGAGAAAGAGATTTGGTTGCTGATTGGGGGAGTTTTCGTGTAGGCTCATGTAACGCAATTGCAAACAGAGAATGAAGATGTTGCGGCGCGACTGTATAGTGCGGAAAACGTGCGTGATTTCTTAATGGAAAAGCTGAAACAGTTAGAGACAACATTAGCCACGATGATGGCTACTGGGGCACAAAGAGACGAACAGATGGCAATGGATCGAGAAATTATTGGCTTTTTAGATGCAAAGACACATGAATACGAAGCGGCGTTAAAAGACTATGCGTTGAAGAAGAAGGAGCTACGAAAAAAGCTTGTCCAGATGGAAGAGTCCCATCGAGCCAAAATGCTGGTGCGTACCTAAGCGTAGAAATGTCGAGGGGTGAGGTTGTAACTCATTTTGATGAAGGATAGATCATTGAAGATATGGTCAAGTTGCTCACGGAAGAGAAGAAAGCGCTGGAAGCGCAAGTCCGCTCGCAACGCAAAGTCTTAGTGCGTGAAGTAAAAGGCTTACGAGCACAGAATGCGCGGCTCGCGACCGAGAAAGATCACTACTTGACGCAACTCAAGCAACTGAAACACGTACTGCGACACCTGGACGAACTTAGCTGACCTGAAGTAACAATTACTACAAGATGCCAAAAGCAATTACGCAATCGAAGGCGAGAATGATGGTGATATTTCTAAATCGTCATTTTTGACCGCACGATTGTCCATCAATCGTGTACGACCATGGCTACCGCGGCAATGCGTCTCTGCACAAGGGCGCGTCATCATCATCCCTTTCTCAGTCTATCACGCATTCAACGCGTGCCGACGGTCGCAGCTCCTTACGCTCGCTCAAATCCTATCGTATTCCGTAATCGTAACCATTTTGCCGCCTTTTACTCGGTCAAGAGTGGTCAGGACGACGAGAAGACCAACGATGACAAAGACACAGAGGGTGACGTTGAAGTAGTCATCGACAATGAATTGGCCACTGTAGGCGAAGGCGACAACGCTCCGAGCTATCCCCACGTGCTGGTCATGCCAGCTCACCGGCGTCCTTTCTTTCCAGGGGTCGTTCTCCCCATGACAATTACCAATCCCGAAGTCACGCGTGCGCTCGTCGCTTTGAAAGAAAGTGGTCAAAAATATGTAGGGGTATTTCTAAAAAAGAACACGGGTGACCCATTAAAGCCGAGTAGTAACGGGGACGATTTAATTTGCAATTTGAGTGAAATCCATCACGTTGGCAGTTTCGCACGAATTGACAATATGCTTCCCTTTGATGCTAATTCAGTACAAGTATTGATGGTGTCCCAACGTCGTATTGCAATAGATGAGATTCGGGACGAAGGGCCTCCGCTTCGTGTGAATATTAGCAATTTGGACAGTCCCCCGTTTGATCCCAAGAATAAATTGATTCGTGCCTATTCCAATGAAATTGTCGCGACGTTACGTGAAATTGTCAAAATGAATCCCTTATTCAAGGACCATATGCAATATTTCTCCCAACGCGTGGATATCCATAATCCCTACAAATTGGCCGACTTTGCCGCGTCCGTGACGTCGGCCGATGGCGAAGAATTGCAGCAAGTGATGGAAGAAATGGCGTGTGAAAGTCGACTCAAGAAAGCGCTTGAGCTCATTACAAAAGAATTGGAGCTGAGTAAAGTGCAGCAAACGATTAAAGAGCAAGTGGAAGAAAAAGTCTCCAAGAATCAACGAACGTATCTCTTGATGGAGCAATTAAAAGCCATCAAGAAGGAACTCGGGATGGAACGAGACGATAAAGACGCAATGATTGCCAAGTACCGTGAACGCCTTTCCGAGTGTCCACCAGACAGTCTCCCTGCCACAATATCGGACGTCGTGGAAGATGAATTGAATAAATTGGCCATGTTAGAGAAAAATTCGTCGGAATTCAATGTCACGCGGAATTATCTCGATTGGCTCACACAATTACCATGGGGTAAAGCAACGCAAGAGAATTTTGAGCTCGCGAAAGCCAAGCAGATTCTAGATGAAGATCATTATGGACTCAAAGAGATCAAAGAGCGTGTCTTGGAATTCATTGCTGTCTCGAAACTCAAAGGAAATGTCCAAGGCAAAATCATTTGTTTTGCTGGTCCGCCAGGCGTTGGAAAGACGAGTATTGGAAAATCGATTGCACGGGCCTTGAATCGTGAGTTTTATCGCTTTTCCGTGGGGGGACTGAGTGATGTCGCGGAAATCAAAGGCCACCGACGTACGTACGTTGGGGCCATGCCAGGCAAAATCATTCAGTGTCTAAAGTCGACACAGAGCTCGAATCCGCTGATATTGATTGATGAAATTGACAAACTTGGACGAGGCTATCAAGGAGATCCCGCCTCTGCTCTGTTGGAGCTCTTGGATCCGTCACAGAACAGCGCTTTTGTCGACCATTACATGGATGTACCCGTCGATTTATCTCGTGTGCTCTTCATTTGTACTGCGAATGTTACCGATACGATTCCTGGACCGTTGCTTGATCGTATGGAAGTTTTGCGGCTGCCAGGGTACGACTCGCCAGAGAAGATGACGATTGCAAAAGATTATCTCATCCCAAAAGCTCGTGAGAAAACAGGACTGGACCAGTTTCAAGCAACACATGCGTCTCTGGGCTTGACGGACGATGCACTGTTGATGCTTATTAAGCAATATTGTCGGGAAAATGGCGTTCGAAATCTCGAAAAGCACGTGGAAAAAGTGTTTCGTAAAATTGCACTGGAAGTTGTCGAAACGAGTGAAAAAGAGACGACAGGAGAGTCTCAGGAAGCTGGCGAAGTGACTTCGTCGAGTATAGCGAGCGAGAATGCGCTGGATGACCCGAATCGATTCCAAATTACACCGGAAAAGCTTCCGAAATACGTTGGCAAGCCGATTTTCACCTCGTACGTTGTGCAGAAGCTTTGTCTGTTGGTACAGAATTAACTGACGCGTTTGCTTTCTCTCTGTAGTGATCGCATGTTTGAAAAGCAGTTTCCAGGGGTTGTAATGGGACTGGCGTGGACAGCAATGGGGGGCTCCTCTCTCTACATTGAGACGACGAGTGTGCGTTCAAAATCTGATCGTTCAGGTTTAATTACTACTGGTCAAATGGGCTCGGTCATGGAAGAGAGTACAAAAATTGCGTACACGTTTGCACGCAGTCAATTGTACGCACTGGACCCGGCGAATACGTTTTTCGAAGAGAATGAAGTACATTTGCATGTGCCCGAAGGAGCTACGCCAAAGGATGGACCTTCCGCTGGTTGTACCATGGTGACGGCGCTACTGTCTCTCGCCATGAACACGTACGTCCATTTTTTTATAAGTACAAGCAGGAATCACGTGACATTAAGGTTTATTTATTTCTTATTTGGGGTGCAATTAGGACTGTCAAATCGGAGCTTGCTATGACGGGAGAGCTCTCCCTTGTGGGCAAAGTCCTACCTGTCGGTGGGATCAAGGAGAAGACGATTGCTGCTAAACGATCAGGCGTGAAAACGCTCATCTTGCCGCTAGGGAATAAGCGGGACTTTGACGAGCTGGAAGAGTATCTACAGATAGATTTGGACGTCCACTTTGCCGATTATTACCATGATGTGTATAAGGTCGCGTTCGAACAAGAGTAGTTAGAAATGGATGTGGCTTTTTAGAAACCTCGAACGTCCGTGTCCCAAAAAAACGGTCCCTAATAATAGGAAAACACTTCAGTTTTGCCACGTCGAACTCCTTATTCACAATTTTCTTTCTCCCCTCCGCGAAGAAAATCTCTTGTAAATAGTATATTCAAGGATGGTCTTTCGCGCTCTCTGGAATATCAGCTCGGGCCTCGTATACGGCGCTTTACATCGGAAAAGTCGAGGCGGCTTAGCAGGTTTGCATTATCCCGCAGTGTGGAAAGCTCGCACTGGATTTCTCGACTGCGACGTGTATCTGCACTTTAATAACTCGTCCTATCTTTATAGCATGGAACTCGCTCGATGGCATTTTACAGCGTACGTAGCTAGCTGTGTAACTTCGTTTTTTTATTGAGTGTCAAGTGATCGTCTATTTCTTACAGGGCAAATGGGATCTTATGGCACGCACTAAAACAACGACGAATGTTCATCGCCGCATCGCAAGCGATTCGCTATCGTCATAGTATTTCCCCTTTTCAGGCGTACGAGATCAAGACGCAGATCGTTCATTGGGATGGACCGTGGGTTTATTTCTTACATCAGTTCCAGGATCCTTCGAATGGCAAGCAATTTGCAGAAGGCTTGTGTCGCGTGATGGTCAAACAGCATGGTGACAGTGTATCGTTTGAACAAATGATCTCCGAGATCTACGACGGCCCCATCCCTCCTCAACCGACGGAAGTGCCTGCTGTTGTGAAAGGTTTTCTGGAATGGGATGCTGCAAGTCGCACTAGTATGGAAACAGCATATGAAAAGGAGAAAATCAACATGAACAACATATCGCCACAACCGAAGCCAGCGAAGCTTGGAGCTCGTATCTGGAAGGAACTACAACGCTCGATGAACCGTCCATAGATACGTAACTTACGTTTCAATTGATTTTAGCTGTTGAATTGCGTTTTTTTTCA
>MIQA02005006.1:0-33697 GCA_001887855.2 Sclerospora graminicola | reverse complement strand
ATGATACATGCTCGTCAAATTTCTATCTTTGTTTAACGGCTTCGTTTCCCACCCTTTCAGAATTCGTCGCTACCTACTGATGAGAAGATGGTACAGTAGATACATTCTTCTTTAAAGGCTTCACGATGGTTAATTATAACAACTCCGGAGGGGATAATAAAAACTCCGGTGGGGATAATGTCTCCCTAATAAAAAATCCGGTGGGGATAATGTCTCCCTAATAATAAAGGTAGTCTATTTAGTCTTAACTACTTTAATTAGCTACTATAAACTTTTGAGCTCTGGCTTGGGGTTGCTATTTGTCGTAGCACTGTACTGGACGGTGGCGCTGGATAAATGTTGTAGAAGCACTGAAGGCATAATAGAAACCGAATTCCATCCTCCCGATAACTGGTTGTTCTGCTCTCATATTCCGCGACAGCAAATAATTGACTTTTACAATGAGCCCAGATGTACTCCACGTGTTCCCATTGTGTGTGTGTCCTGCCTTCGAAGATGGTCCGATTCCGCACTTACCACATCCACACATGAGTAATGCTGCAAATCCCCCACCAAACTCGTTGAAATTGGCCTTGGTACGTATGAGGTTTCATGCCGCACCTGTTCATCAGTGCCTCGTCTAAGAAACCAGTGTCCCCAGGGGCTTTCGCTTCACTATGGCGGCTAGATATTGGCGTAGCTCTTCAGTCGCTATTGTGAAACCCGTCTATTGTTGAATATGGCGTCTCCAGAAGTCCTGTGCCCGGGTGCAACTCCACATGATTTGCTCAATGTCGGTCTTCGCGCTGTTATATATCTCATCTAGTATACACAGGTGAGTAACTGTCTTCGTAACATAGAAAGTATTAAGCTGTAAAGTTGCAATACGATAAATAACCCACACTTGATAGTCTGACAGAATGTGATTACCTGATTCGGAGATTGGTCTTGGAGTTGACTTCACCACTGATCCCGTGCGTGTTTGCGTTCCCATTTTGCTATCACAGACACGAGCGTCAAAATACAGTCGTTTACTATACTTACGCAGGGACGCTGGAATTCTCCATATGGACCGTAAGCCTTCATCTAATGTCCATGGAAAGCCATGCAAATCAGGATACGGCTTACACACAACATATTTCTTGTGTTCCGATATCCACTCAACCACTGCTGGGTCGGTTGACGAGCAAACCCTCCAGAAAATCCCGTCCTCTAGCTGCCAAATTCTCGTTGTGTGAGCTGTTCGCTTGTGTGTGCCCTCAACCAGTCCATCATGTAATTTCAACCACGGCAAGTCTGTAAGAATCGAGGGGCAGTGCACTAACGTAATCGGTGGTGGTCGCCCTCTAAATTGCCCGACCTCTATTCGGGGTGAAGCGAGAATAATAACACTTAACCACCTCTTTAACTTGGCGAACGTTTGTGAAGGTTGGTCCGATTGTGGCACCTGCCAAGTGTACACAATGTTAGAAATCCGTCGTATTCTCAAAGTAGAAATGGGTACTTCCGGAATCCTATAGAATGTATTTGGTGATAATGTTCGCATACGCTCATCCTGCCTATATCCATGGATTAGCCGACCACTGAAAAGAACCCCAGAAATCCTCCATTTGGGACGTCAAAAATCCGTGATGAGGGACATTGGTGACATCTATAGTAACGGACAGGACTTGACCTGGGAGCATTCCATGGGACGGGCTGTAACCTTGGGGACTTGGTATTCTCAAAAGTAGGGGCAAATGTGACTTCGTGAAAGAATCCAGCAACACGCTTGATCTTGAGTTGGTCCTAGCCATTGCCCTAATTCCACTTCCAATGACACCGTCTTTCTGTTGGTAAAATAATAATCCATCAGGTGCTCTTGTCGGCTGACTCGTGGTGTGATTCGATCGTCCAATTCTTGCAGTAACAAACCTTTCCAATCGAGTCAAGCGGCTTTATAGGTATCTGCCACTGTAAGCAACCACCTGTGTGCATCTTTGATACGCTGGACACGTATAGCAATCGGTAATGCGATTAAACCGATACCTCCTGCTTGCTTTAGAGTGTACATCAAAGTAGGAGAAATTTTATGTCTCACCATGATGTCATCTTTAGTCATCTTGGTCCAAATTAAGCTCTTTTTAATTTGATGAGCCACTTCATAATGCCCGTATGTGGGTCAAAAATCTTAGCTGTAAATAGAATAGCAGGCACAACAATCGAATTAAACAAAGTGACTCTCTCAATCATCGAGATACCGCATTTGGCCGCTGTCGCCATCCTCCTTTTAATATTTCTGATGCGCAAAGCCCAACTCTTCTCCACTAAATTAGCATGTCCAACCTCGTAACTCAGGTAACGCACGGTAGCACCAAGCGCTATGGTTGGTATACCATGCCATTCCGATAATGTTACGGAAGGGTCGAGAAATAAAAATTTACATTTGTTGGTCTGGATTTTCAACCCCGAAAGCTTACCGAATTTGTGAACCAGTTCGAGCGCTGGTGATATTTGCCTAGCCTGACCCAGAAAAAAGTCGAGTCGTCAACAAAAGCAGAGAATTTGTGGAGCTCACCGTCCTGTCGTGTCGTTGGGTTGATCCCTTGTAACTCGGGCGACTGTAAGATAGCTAACGCTAGCGGTTCCACTGCTATAATAAATAGCAACGGCGCTAATGGACAACCTTGCCTAATACCCGATATGACGTTCACTGGACTGGACTTCTCCTTATTCATAGAAATTCAGCAGTTGTTCCACAGTGTAAATTAATCATTAGTTGCACAAATCGCCGTGAAAAGCCAAACAATGTAAGAGTAGCAAACAGGTAATCTCGATCAAAGGCATCATATGCCTCAGCAAAATCAAGAAATAAAATACCTGCCCCTTCTTCAATTTTTCCGGTCTGTAGTCGAGAATTGGTTTTGAGTGTTGCCATCATAATCGTTACAGCTTTGTCCATTTTCCGGCCTAACACAAAACCTTGTTGTGTCCGACCTATCAGTGTTCCCAGAACTGTTTGAAGTCTCGTCGCTAATATTTTAGCTAGAATCTTGTAACTCGACTGTAGCAATGATATAGGACGATAATTTAACGCATCCGATGAGTCACCTTTCTTGCGCAGTGGTATCACCAGCGCCCGAAGAAAAGATGCTGGCGGTGATTCTCCACGTAAAATCTGGTTGTAAAGTTCCGTCAAAGGCTCCACCAATACGTCTTGGAAATCTTTATAAAAGTCATTGCTGATTCCATCTTGACCCAAAGCTTTTCGTCGCTCTAGACTTTTAATCGCCCTAATTACCTCATCGCCGTCTATTTTCGCCATGAGAGAGAGATTATGTTGTGAAGAAGCCATACGCTCCGTGGGAATAACCATAAACTGCTCCAACTCTGCTGTCAAAGTTTGCGATGACGGAAACTGTATAAGTACAGTGTGCTCGAAGAAGCGGCAGTTCTGGAGCTTGCTGATCCTTAACTTGAACTGACGGATAATGCCAGCGTCCGTGGTTGCAGAACGGATGTCGTGTTTGGTGGAAGGGTGTTTACTTTCACGTTAGAATGTTGAAATTTTTGATGAAATGAAATTCCATGTTAAGCAAAACTACGTGGACAACTTTATGTGAATTTTAGGTTATAAAGTACGATTTTGAACTTAATAGCTTAAATGTGTATTACTTTTCCTTTTTACATACTTACGACAAGTGGTGACTGGTGATAGTGCGGGTCTAAGCACTTCCTCACCTTAGCTTGGAGGGCTAAGCACACACTATAAAAGCGGATAAACAAGTGTGTTAATAGTTTTTAGCCGGACTAAACACTCGGTGCTACATTGTTAGTACTAGCTGCTAAAAAGGATTTTCTACAGGTAATGAGCCCAAGGAATCACGGGCTTTAATCACGCATCATTACCAGGCACGGAGTGTTTTTAAGTTTGATTTTCCTCGTTCTCGGTTTTCGTGGATTATTGGAATTTTATTTCTTTTCTCGTGGTGGAATAAGGGGTTATCTTAATCTCGTTTCTCGCTAAGTTTTTTTCTTTTCGTGGTTAAAATAGAAGACGAAAAAATTGAAAAGTCCGATGCAAATATGGAGGCATACCTGAAGCGTATGGACCGACGCCTTGAAGCGGTTGAAGAGGCGTGGTCACAAGGGTCCGCCCCAAGCACGTCGCCAGGGTCCAATAAGGGATCGGAGAACGCGAGTGACACTCTGAAGAATCACGGGCCGTTCGGGATGAAAATGACCCTGAACGACCTGAGTGCCGAAGACGGCATAGGGCGTAGTCGTGGTTTAAGAGATGGCAAAGAAGCCGCACCACCGGGGCAAGCGCCAGGTCTAAATATGCCGGGAATAGGCGTGCCAGGGAATTTGGCCGCAAACCAGATGGGAAACGTCAGTGGTGTGAAGATCCCAAGGTTAAGCATTCGAAACTTCTCAGGAGCAGAGGTATACGCAAGACTAGGGTCCGGTTTCAGGCAATGGGCGTATTTATTCATCGAAGCTATTGAAGTGGCGGAAATTGCGTCAGGATTTACATGGAATGAACGTTTGAAGGTAAACAAGCTGGGAGAGCACCTGGAAGGCGTAGCGTTGAAGTATTTTCAAACGAACATCGGAGCCTGGTGGCAGATATCGCCACGTTTATATTTCGTATTGGAACAGATGTTGAACGCCTTCAAGGTAAATATCTCGCATTACCAAGCTGCACAACTTTTCGCCGCGGAAAAAGACCCTAAGAGGCCCTGGACCGAGCACTTTCTGTATCTGGTCACATTTTCCCGTGAAAGTGACTCGAGCGACCGTCTAATCTAGTGAGGTTTGCAGCTCCGAGGCTAAATCACGTTAATGGTCCGGTATAATCCGCAGCGGCAGGATTACCTGCAGCATGCACAGGAACTGATTTCCTGGGCGCAGGAACTGGACGACGAATCGCATAAGTTCAAACGCCAAAATCTCGGAAAGTTTGCCGTAAATTCCGTGGATGAACACGGCGAAACAAAACGTGTGTGCTATGGTTGCGGGGTCGAAGAGCATATTCGACGAAATTGCCCGCAACAAGAAAGCAAGAGAGGGTACATAAAAAGCGATCCGACAAGGCCAGAAAAGCTCCGAACAACGTTTCGGGCTGTCCCCGACAAGTGAACAAGCAGCAGACACTATTTAAGGGAGTTTGAGAGCGACCTGTGGATCATAGACAGTGGAGCCAGTCGACATCTCATATCGGATAAAAGGCTCCTGGAAAACGCGAAAAATTGCGGCCAGAACGATGCATTAACGCTCCCAGACGGGGGAACGTTGGAAGTAACTAAAGTTGGCCAAGTTACGCTACGTGAAGGTGAAATATCTGGCAAAGCTGTAAAAATCACGCTGACGGAGGTCTTTTTTGCGCCAAAATTGGCGAAAAATCTTATATCATTAGGGTGTTTACGCAAAAAAGGCTGTGTGTTGCAAAATAAAGGGGAAAAAATGGAAATTACTTTTCGAAATCAAGTCTTGTTCAATGTTGAAGTCTATGGATCTGTATTTGTTGCCTACTTACGTGAAGATAGGTCCCGCGATCACGGAAAAACGTTCTCAAGCATGGTTATGAACGTTGCGACAGCGGATGTGGAGGGTGAAGTGCAAGAAGGAACTTTGCACCGTTTCCACGCTTGACTTGGACATTTAGCTTACGATGCGGTTGAAAGACTAGCTCGGGATCCCAGTTCAGGCATCAGAATTACGGATTACTCGCGTCCGAAATGTCTGACCTGCGCGGAGGGCAAAGGGGAGCAACCCAAAAAGGACTCCGGAGGAAACGCACCAATCAATCGCGTGGGTGGGGTAGTATGAAGCGATTTAAAAGGCCCAATAACCCCTCGCGATCGGCGAGAAAAGATTTCTCGTGGTTTTCGTGGACCATTATATCAATTATGTGCGTGTATTTGCGGCACGTACCAAAGATCGCGCCGCAAAAATGTTTGAGCATTTTTATGCTGGTTCGAGAGCCACTTCGGTGATCATCCGTAAAAATTGGAACGATACAGAGAAGATTAGCATGGCCCCTGCGATACCTTCTCGGCCTTTTGGCTAATATCAAGTGTAGTTTTTGTTCCGATCCCCTCTTCGCGGCCGCCCATCTACGTTCGGTGGTCCATCCGGCTACTATCATGCACTGAGAAACGGAAATGCGGTGTGTACAGAAACGCGCTGCTGTCTGCACCCGTCTTCAGCATCATTTTCCGGGTAATTGGCGTCGATGATTGGGTAGTTAGAAACAGTCCTCGAAAACCGGTTTTAGTATTGAGATGAGTTTAAGTTTCGTGCTTAGTCGCCAAGCGAGTCGATGTAGTGTAGTGGTTATCACGTCTGTAACAGGCTAGCTGTTACAGGCACACAATGTTTAATTTTGCCGTATCCACGTCTTGCGAACAGATGGTGGGGGCAAATTCCGAAATGTGGATCTATTTTGCAGGCAAACGGGTGTGCGCAGGCAAATCACTGAGGCCGGTACCCCGGCTTCTAATGGAAAAGCCGAACGCATAAACCGGGCCATTTTTAATATGGTCCGGTGCATGATTTTTGGATCAGGTGTACCTTTAACTTTCTGGACGGAGGCGGCTGAGTATGCCACGTACATACTGAACCGCAGTCCGACCAGGGCAAACCCTGGAAGGGTACCCCCGATCCAGATGTTGACAAATAAGCCCACAAATATTGGAGATATCGTGGTTTTTGGATCCCCGTGTATGGTACACAGGGACCCACGCTCAAAGTCGCTCGCAAAACACGCGGAAAGGGGCCTAATTCTAGGCATGATGAAACAAAGGGTTATAAGGTCCTACTGCTTAAGGACCGAGTTGTAACGACTACCCGGCACGTTACGCAGATTGAGACGTTAGATGAAGCCGCAAACAAGAAAATCGCCAGGTTATTGGGTGACCCGGAAGAAGAAGACACCTCAATTGAGCCACGGCCGAAGAACTTGCACCAAGGGCCAAATAAAACTCCTGAGCGCACCGAAAATCCTGGAAAGAGTGCCCCAAGGAAATCCGGCCGCAAGGTCAAAGAGACACCTAAAGCGGCGGGCTTTTCAAAGCAAAAGTCGAAGGAGAAAGCGACAAAGAAGCAAAAGTGCCGGAAAGCGCTCCGGAAGGAGGAAATGAAGAACGCTTACACGATGAGCTAGGAACGAATGCAGTTTTTATTGGAGGTTTACGTGAAGACAATGAAAACCTGCTGTGTGCGTTTGCGGTTGCAGCGTCAAGTCTCCGAAAGGACTTTCCAGCAACGTCGGAACCTGACCCGACAAGTTATTCCGAGGCCCACAAGGGGTAGCTATCGAGCGAATGGAAAGCAGCCGAGGACGCGGAGTTGCAAGCGCTCGAAGAATTGGGCACGTGGAAAATTATTCGCAAGGTAGATGGAAAGAAGTCTTTACCCACAAAATGGGTATAAAAGAAAAGTTGAAGGCTGATGGTACTGTTGAGCGCCGCAAGGCTAGGCTCGTAGCACGAGGTGACCAACAAATTTTTGGAGAGGACTATTTCTTTACGTTCTCAACCGTGATGGAATAAAATAACATGAAGATAATTATAATCATGGCAATTATCTGGAAAGTAGCTGCGCGGCACGGTGATGTGTCTAGCGCATATCTTAAAGCGTCTACGGAAGAAGTTTACGAAATTCATTTGAAGGTACCGCAAGGAATGAAGATATCCGAAAAAAAATTGGAGGATTTGGACATGAAGTTGGAGAACGATGTGGTTTAAAAGTTAGAAAAGAATTTATACGGTTTGAAACAAGCTGGGCGTCTCTGGTATGAATTACTACGAGACACCCTAGTGGAAATGAAGTTCATGCAGTATCTCACGGAAACATGCATATTTGTTCGAAAAGATGACCGTGGTTCTATCTTGGTGGGGGTCTATGTCGACGACCTGCTAGTGACTGCCACTGATGAAAAACTTGTGGATAGATGAAATGAGCGTGTTGGAGTTAATAGTCCTTGGAAAGGTCGAAAAGCGAAGTCGAGAAGATTTTGGGTACCCAATCAGGCAAAACGACCCGATTTGGTCGAACCCATCGTTCAGTGGAAAGGTTATGACGACCCAGCATGGGTGGATGAACGGGACGTTTTGGGTATGCGGATCGGAGGAGATCCGATAAGTGGATACTGGATTGATCAAGAGTTTGCAATCGACGAAATGCGAGACAAGCATATCCTTAGGGACGCAAATACAGTAAGTACCCCCCTTATGAAAGAAGATGTTTCAGACAATTTAAATTCTCGTTTAACGATGGTGAAGGATGGAAAAACCCCTACAATTAGGGATTTCAGTCACTTGTTGGAAGTTTGCTTTGGATATCCCGATGTTCTCGTCCTGATATCGCATTCGCAGTACATAAAGTGACTAGGCGTACGCATGTGCCGACGATTCTCGATTACAAGATGGCCAAACGCATATCGATGTACCCTAAGGGTATGAAGGCATTGAAGTTACGTTTAAAACATGACAGTGGAGAGACTATGCCTATACGTATAGTCAGCTATAGTGATGCCGATTTCGCGGCCGACAAAATTGATCGAAAGAGTATTAGTGCGAATGCTGTTTTCGTCAATGGTATCGTGGCTGCTGGAGCTGCAAAAACAGGGAGCAGTTGCACTTTCGATAGCCGAAGCAGAGTTTGTGGCTGCTGCAGTGGGCGGCAAGCAGGCACTTGGAATTAAAGAATTGTTTGGAGAGATTGGATTGAATTCACGAGCACCGATTGTCTTGAAGATAGACAATCAGGCTGCTATAAAAAAACTATTGAACGAGGCTAGTGCTGCGAGCACTAAGCATGTTGACATGAAATTAAAGTTCATCAAGGATTATACAAGAAAAGGAAGGATCAGGCCGGAGCACGTTTCAAGTGCCGACATGGTGGCCGATCTCTTAACTAAAACATTGAGTGCGGCGAGGATTGAAGAGCTGCGAAACCAAATTGGTTTGATCTAAGTTTGAATTTTCTCTGCTATTTATCTTCGAATGGAAGTTAACTGGTTGCATTCGTTGTGCAAGATGATGTGGGGTGCTACTATGTACCTGTAAGAATGCACAAAAATTCATGTCGATGCATGGAGGTCCCGAATGTTTTGGAAGGAGTGTTGGAATTTAAAGGCATTTTTGATGAAGTGAAATTCCATGTTAAGCAAAACTACCTGGACCACTGTATATGAATTTTAGGTTATAAAGTACGATTTTGACTTAATAACTTAAATGTGTATTACTTTTCCTTTTTACATACTTACGACAAGTGGTGGCTGGTGATAGTGCGGGTCCAAGCACTTCCTCACCTTAGCTTGGAGGGCTAAGCACACACTATAAAAGCGGATAAACAAGTGTGTTAATAGCTTCTAGCCGGACTATAAACACTCGGTGCTACATTGTTAGTACTAGCTGCTATAAGTGATTTTCTAGAAGAAAATGAAGCGGCGAGGCGATGTCACGAAACATTGCCAAGAAGCAAAAGCACGAGACGATTTTCTGCGTGCATCCTATCATTGAGACGTGCGACCCTGAGCTGGAACAGCTCAGTTGACATCCAGCCTATTGCAGTGCCGCTGTAGTCGACGACAAGCTCTGATGCGCTATTCACTCGGAAACACCGTGGCTGGCGGCTCTCCCAAACGAAGATCAGCGGAAGCTTGAGCTATCCATCTGCGTTGCACGCAACGGCTACCACCACGCACTTTTTGATACTCTTGTACCCTGAGAAGCGCGCTGTCGAGATGGATCGACTTAGTGCTATTCAGTAGATGTACGTCGTTTCGTCCATGTTAAACACATCGCACCGCGCATAGCTACTTGTGATACGTCGGAGGTCACACCGGCTTTGTTCTATATCATAAAACCTGACTGAGGCAGCTTCTCTGTGCGCGATGTTGCACGAAAGCCCGTAGCGCTTCTGCGTTCTACAACTTGTATAAACGTTTGAAATAATTTTCAACCAGATACATGAGATTTCGTTGGTTCCGAGTGAGATCATGTGGGTCAGCGAACCACCCTTCGGTTTTCATAATGGTGCGAATGGCACGCTGGACAGCTTGATACCCCATTTCGACTAGAACATCCCACAACAGCGAAAATTGGATCCAAAATCGTTCTGGATCGCTTCATCTGGTTCTTAAACATTGGGTGTGCACGTGGGCTCGATCTAGGAAGATGGTCACGTTAGTTTTGGAGCCTGGAAAAAGGTCGGATACGTCTGACTGTGCGACACAGCACTCTATCTTATAATCTGTGCTTGACAGAGAAACATTTTTCTGTCCTGAAAACGGCCAGTGGGCAGGTAAGATTGCTGAATTTTCACATCCGTAGCATAGAGAGGGTAACTGTAATATCAAACCTGTGGTCTTCATTGCGCTGGTCAATCGTGCTGACGGGCTTGACGAAGGTCTTACAGAGCCTTGGTTTGATTGCTTCAAGCACATGGTGCACTACGTCGATGACTTCATCCGAAAAACGGTCTCGTGCTGTCCCAGCTATCGTAATGCTTCACTACTGAAAAAACAACGATCAGAGCGTTATTGCTGGTAGCCTCCCTCGTCCCTGTCACCAGACGGCGATTATATGTTCTCAACAGTCGACCACAGCGTCTGAAATTGTCCACCGTGAAGTCCGTCATCGTTACAATCGCACCGTCTCCCCCATGCTAGAAACTCTCATCCGTGATCGGCGAATCAGCTTCAACCACGTGTTCTTCCACAGGTTGCGAGAGATCACCACAACCCAACGCTGGATATCAAGTTCGCTTCATCGTCTTCCATCTGGCGATGGAGCCGAGCAAGGACCTCAGAGGCGTTGGAAGTTGGTATAGCTACTGGCTAGTCGTGATGGCGGTGATTTCTGAAAGTGTGTGGTTTCCAATCATTATTAAAAACAGGACTCGACGCTAAGCAACTGGACAACCTACAAGAAACTAATACTTCTACTACTCGAACGTCACCAGTGACTACAACTGAGCAAGAGAGTAAGGTGTGTGTGTCAACTTCAGGGTGGATTGTTTCCCGAAGTGGTCTCATCACGGCATTGTTCTGCCTAAGTGTATACAGCGATGTGTAAACTGTTGGTCTTTGAGTTTGAATTCCTGGGAATAAATTTTTCAGAGATTTGTTTGTTTTGTGGACTATCTCATGCATTACTGGATTAAGTACGAAAAGTTTGGGATACTTTAAGACAACTGGTGCGAAGACCCGGGACTCAGAGACGACGAGTGTATACAAGAATAATGGCGAAGAGACGTGCGGAAAAATAATTGAAGGGGCAGTGACGGTACGTGGACAAAAGAATTTAGAATCATCGTCAGATGAGGACGAAGTGATGTGAGCCGCACCAAGTGGTGCATCAGATGAGCCAGTGATTGAGTCGTTAATGAGATTAATGCGGGATGGTCATTTGAGTTTGGATCAATTAGCAAGCGTGTCTGGTACGCTGGCGTTACAGAAGACACCTAACACAATAAGGGGTACCAGCAAAAAAAAATCGACGATCGTTTGCAAGCGAAGATACAGATGATGAAGATGATATTGAATTAACAGCGAGGGATGGTACTTCATGGCAAGGGGTAGGCCACCATGTCACAACGGTGCTACAGAACATGACCATTCACACTTTCGATGGAAGCAAAGGGTGTGCAGAGGATGCGAGGGCATGGTCATCTAAGTTCTACATTTTGCAATCATTTCTGGGTGGGACGCTACCCAAGATTAGCAATGTTTGTAAATAACATTGTCAATCTCGCAAAATGGTGGTACAAACAGCTACCGACCAGTGTTAAGTATGATTGGGGACAGCTGCTCAAACTGTTCAAGTAAAAAAAGTACTGCTTGGATACAGCTCCACCCAGACTCACGTATTACAAACTGGCATCGAACTATTTGTATAGATTGAATGCAGCTGCTTTACGTGCTGGAATCAGTTTTCGAGGAATGGGAGACTCTACCGCCTCCGAGGAGCATATACAACAGTTTTTTAAGTCTTCACGATCGTACACTGCAAATGCAGTTCCGGTTTACACCATTTCACAGCATTGAAGGCTTGGAGCATAAACTGATGATGTATGAATCTTGTCAGTTGCGTCCGGGAAAAAGACAAGTAGTCGGAAGCCGATAACGGGGCGCCGGATACTTTTGTACCAGCTATGAATCAAGTGGACAGAGAATATACTTAAAACAAGTACACGATCGGGTATGAATCCAGATCATAGACCAGTAAAAACGCCAACAGGCAATAATTCATCATCTGAAGTGGCTAAAGTGTGTAACCATTGCAACCAACGTGACATGTGCTGGCAGCTACAAATGTGTGAACACTGCAATTCACGAGGACATACAATTAAGTATTGTCGGTCTTTCATCGAAAAAATGGCGGATTTGTGGTCTGTAATAAAATCTGATGAACTGTCAAATGCAGAAGGTATAGAGCACTTAAATGCTAACCCCGCAGTGTGTGGCGAATGCTGTCAATGGAAAAGGAGAGGCTATAACAAGCGAAAAACGACGCTCATCCCCGAAAAAAAAGAAAAAGAAAAATGCATAAGAGCGAATTATATATTACATATAAGACACAGCGGCTGCCAGGTGTGAAGAAGAAAAGGCGGTCTACGCAATGGATAACAAACAATTACATGGATTTAAACATCCAGACCAAACACAAAAGATACAACAAGAAAAATGGATTATGAAATAACGGAAAATGAAGAAAAGAAGAAAACTCAGAAGATACTTCTAAACAATTAAATGAAGACACGGGAAGAGTCGGTCTGGTGAACATGCGTGATGGAGAGAGACGAGGATGGTGCAGAGAGCATATAGAACACATCTCAAGTGAATGTACATGGAGCGGTGGATGTAGAAATCCTACTTATGCTGGACAGTGGAGCTAATATTTCATTGATTCACGTCGACTAGCAAGGATGTTGCAGGTGGGGGTCAAAATGTTTAGGAACTCTACAAATTGTTTCGGTGAATTGGATAACCCATTAGCGATTATGGAATCGCCAAGACAAAAGTGAAAATTGGCTCTGTTATGGTTTTTGAACATGAGTTATGGGTAGCAGACTTTGAAGGAGATTCTCCAACCATAATGGTCACCGATTTTATGGATAAAGCTGGTATAACTAAATGATGGCAATTTTGACTTATGTCTTGGCGATTCCATAAGCGCCAATGGGTTATCCGATTCACCTAAACAATGTATAGGGTTCCTAAACATTTTGACCCCCATGACGCATACATATCTCCCGGTGAAGTACCATTTTCCTCTCATGCTAACGAATCAACAAAAGACATCCTATGTGAAAGGGTATGAATACATTTCAATTGAATCAGACAAAGAGCTTAATTAAGAGAGTGTGATGGCAACACAAACAGTAGAAGATGTACCTCCGGCAGTTTTTGTCATCGATGTGGTAGCACCAGATAGGGGTGGGCAAAGTCCGGTCTTCGGTTAACAAGTCCTGGTCTGAGGCAAGACTGGTTAACCTACAAATATCGCAGTACAGTCAATACTGGATTACTGTTATACCAATAACTAAACAGTGAGCACGAAGCGTAAAAATACAAAATCAACAGAATTTTTGTATTAAGCGATTCCATGAACGTAACTTCATCATCATCGAGAGAATTTCATCAGATAGCGCGGCGTGATCGAGACGAAAAAAGTCACCGCTGTCCGAGAGCGCTGATTTAGGTGGAACAGACGATCCCATGATCATGAACGTGTCTTGATCTAGACATGAGATGGTTGAGAAGCGCTGCACGTGCTGTCTGATCTGGCTGTCGTTGATTGTGTCGTTGTTCATCGAGAATTATTCGCGGGGAATTGCTCAAGACGTTTAGGGGTTGTGTTCCGATGCGTCGCATTGTCGAAGAGCTCTTCATTACTCTGGGAATTGGCAAGCAAGATGTGCCCGGTCTGGACGATTACAACCGATGGAATTCTTTGTTCACTATGATCAACAAATGCTATGATACGCGCAAAGTCTTTGAGGCGATGCGCAATCAGAACGACTTTCACGCCAGACTCGATAATCTCAATTTATCTGATTTTGACTGGCGCGTTCTCCAATCATGCCGGGATTTTCTTTTTCAGGCATACCAATGCACAAACGCTGCGAGCGGCAAATCCTGTGCGACACTGTCTATGCAGCCGATCATTTACGACCTTCTTTCTCATCACTTTGTGTAATAATACCATTGTGGGCACTGCAAAAATAGGATTTATCACCCCGATCGTACAGCAAGCCGCAAAAGCGATGACAAATAGGCAGAGACCTATCAGCAAAACATGACAAGTCCTTGCCTTACTTTTCTGAGCCCACGATATCCAAACGACTCTCTTTCGGCAGATGTCAAAGATCTGATCAAGCAAGTCCTGCGCAAGGAATACGGCTACCAAGAGCAGCAAGCCGACATTCGCTCATCATAGGACAAGCGTTGAATGTGTTTGCCGCTGCGGCAACCTCCTCCAATTTAAAGGCCGATAGAGATGAGGTGAATGATTTTTTAATCTTACGGCTTCACTCGATACAACGTTCCCGGATTCAATTATTTGGTGGAAGCAGCACGATTAATGATATGACAGGCTCTACGAACGTACCAAGCGGAGTCCATGTTCAGACTGTACTTGTCGTTCAGGTGATCTTTCACATGATTCATTGCGGGTGGCATTTCGGAACTGCTATGAGTAGTCACAGCGTAAACTTTATGAATCTTTAAATCTTCCAGTGTGTTCATAACGAGTTCGGACGTCGTCCCCTGGTTATGAGGAGGCGGAAAATAAGTAAATTCCAGGCCTGCATGGCGAAGTGTCCAGTCCGCATCGATCCGGTGCATAGTCACAACAAGATATCCACGCATTACTCTTGTTGGCCATCCATCAGGGTTATCGCCACCCTGCTGTCGATTTCGGTAACCAGCTTAGTCAACGCGATCAAACCATCCTCATACTCGTCACCTATCGCACGGACCAAAGTACGATGACTAGGCAACTGGAAATGAGGGCTCATTTGCTTGCAGAAGGCCACAAAGGACGCGTTTTCAACCACTCTAACCGATTGCTTGTCAAAGACATGATAATCCACCAGAGCAGTTAGCAGACGAGCCTTTTTCGTATCGATGAGCGCGTGCAGATTGACAATCCGCCCGTCGGGAGTCAATCTTGCCTGATTGCCGGCAACGGCGGTCATCATGGCATTAGAATCTAGGCGATGGTCCTTCCTGAGATGTCTCGCAAGAGTGCTGGTTCCAGTCGTGCCAGAGGGCATTCGAGGTTTGCTTCCCTTTCACACCATGCACATGACACCTGTTGTCATTACTAGTTTTTACTTTCTTGCAATGGTTCCACACCCACGATTTAGGCGAAGTGTTGCGCTTCCGACCAGAGCGGCTAGTGGTGACAGAGAAGGTCACTGATCTTCCCGCGTTCAAAATAAACTCGGAGTTTACTTCATTCACCTCAACGTCTTCACTCGACTGATCTTCATCATCAAGGTCGCTTGGATCGCATTCGAACTCATCATCAGATTTAACCATGGTTTAATGATATTGACTACACCGCAACTCGGAATCTTTACCATTTGTAAGCCCGCAACTGCGGTTGCGGAAACCCACTGTTTTCAGACGCATTTAGATCATGAGGTGTATATCCATGAAGGAGCTGAATTGTCTGCGAAAATGATGTCTGAACAGTTGGTCCTCATTCAATAAAATCAGGACCATATGGCCCAGTTGGATATGAGCACCGCAGATATTAGCGAAAAATGTTACTACCGAGTCAGAGGGGGCCTAACTACTACAAATACTCGAGCGATACAAGGAGGGTTTTATAAGTTCTGGGAATGCATTACCACCAGCAGCATAAAATGTAGTGTGTGACGTGGATGTGGAAGATGCGAAGCCAATAGCACAGAAAGCCAGACGAGGGGATTTGAATTTAATGAATTTAATTTCGATGAATTTAATGGGAAAGTTATATGAATATCTGCGAGGTTTTTTTCAAGCTAAGTTGATTCGTTATTCTCAATCTCAGTGGCATCGCCGATAGGGAACGTTTTAAAGAAAACCAAGAAGGATATACCACTGTGCATTGAATATCGGCTAGTAAACGAATTGACAAAGCTCATGGTTTAGTCTATGTCCCTAATAGATGACTTGTTAGCAGACTTTGAGATCATCATGTAGTTATGTTCCACGGATAATGCTAGCGAAAATTGGGCAATATTACTGACAGCACGGGCCCAACTGATCGCAGCGTTTATTCTCCCCTTGGGACATTCGAATGGTTACGTATGCCACAAGGTTTGAAAAACGCGCCACAAATATATCAACGAGTTATCGATAATGCCCTATGAAACATGGTCCGGCGAATCGAAAATAAAGACTTGTCATGCATCACAGTGAGATGTGATGAAGTATAGTTGACGAGAGCCCGAGACATGAGCGGGACGTTGCAAGCAGACTCGGATTTAGACTTGATTAAGGATATTTTTCATTTGGGAGCAATGGAAAGGTCATTGGCTAAGCCAATAATTGGCCGACGATCTTATATCGATGATGTTACGTTTGGTGCGAACTTTATGGGGTGAATTATGCGTAATGCTGGAGTGTTTGCTGCATTCCTTTAAGTATTGGGAAATAAATATAAGTCTTATTCGGCAAAAGGAGTGTGGAATTCTTGAAAACATTGCACGACACAACTCATTTTTTGTATGGACAGCATGCAACGGTATACACTAGATACTCTACTATGAATAATATTTCTACATCTAATAGTTTGACTGGACGGGCCATCCAATGGGCTTCTATGCTATCGCCATGGTCATTGGAAGTTGTTCGAGGTGAACATGAAGCAGCTGGAATATCTGTTATATTTTCTGCCCCAGTGGTACCTCCAGAACGAATTGACGATGTGCTAGAAGCTATAGCTCCAATGAAATCGTTATGTACCATTCCCACTATTAGACCCATCCCAGAGGTGAAAAGAAACAGCACAGGATTCGTGCTCACGTTTGATGGAGCAAAAAAATGCACTTTAGGATGATATTATGGTCTTTACCAACATGGCAAGTGGTAGCAGCTGAGTATGATATCAGGTCAGAGCTGACAGTAAATGAAAGTGAGTAACATGAACTACTTTGGGCACTTGATTTAGCGAGACGTCATGATATTCACAGTGCAATCGTATGTGGAGATTCGCGAATTGTGATTGGGCAAGTGAATGGAGATTTTCGATGTAAGTTGACAGAACGGAAGGAATGTACAACATTACGAGCCAATATACATCTGTCACAGACAAGCCAGAACTAATGTGGCGGAAAGAAGATTGGGCAGAATAAAGATTATTTGTGTTGACTCGCGGCATGACCGAGAAAAGAGGCATTGGAAAAGTTATACCACATACCTTGACGACACCAGAGACAGGTGTGCATAATGATACTGCAACAGGGGAGGAGTATCCTGCAACTAAGATTAGACCACCTGCCAAACCAACTGAACATATTTTAGCAGCGATGAAATGGCCTTAAATGTGAACCACCGAAGAATAAGAAGGATATGATAGATACCAGGAAAACATATCTTGCAGGCGTTCATCAGGGCTTGATAGGCACATCCAAAACGAGTTTGGGGCTTGCGGAGAATGCCATGTTTGCGTGGTGGACCAACAATTGTTTGAGACGACCAAACATCACCTCAATTTGTTTGAGATGGGGGCAGTAAGGCGGTAGAAATAGTAGCATTGCAACACATCGATGGACCACTTCCACTACCTCTCCGTACATGTGGATTCAGGCATTAACCAACACGATACACAATAGTGCGAGGAAGTGGCAAGGGGTTTAAGAGAGAAACGGACTTCGCCAGTAGTGCAGCACAAAAGTTGTGACGACTGAAAGTTCCGTCTTGCGTCGCCCATGCCACCAAACCCTTCGTGTCCCACGCTGCCAGTACCGATAGTCGATTTTCTACGTGAATATTCAGTCGCCAATAGTCGTACATCAATTCGATGGATACCTTTACGGAATTGAGCTTTGACTACGGCTCGTTCTCCTCGGGGCGCCCACATTTTTGTTAGCAGTCTCATCAATATAAATTAGCTGTTCTGTGTATGTGTAGAAGGAGGCGAGCTTTGCTCTATACGTGCCACCTTGAGAAGCGCGGCTTACCGTATACGTCGCTCTAACACGTTTTAAGTGAGCTTCAAACCAAAATGTAGGACACGCAAGATCGTGGCATGTAAGATAGGGAGTCTAATATGGCCATACTGACCTTTATCTCGGCTTGTATCGCTCCAACAAAGGAACATGGATGTCATTTACGTACACCGAAACAAACGCGACCACATCGGGCGGATACGTTGCTCGGTGTGACCCCTTACCTTTGGCAAAATATGGCCGTCTACCATAACCTGCTTGTACCATCGGCGGATGGAACGCTCCGAGTATACGCGACGCACCCAATACAGGGACACCATAGGCATACACAAGCGTCACCGCCCGCCACCGCAGATCCATGCCGTATATTTGCTGGGACAGTCCCCAGTAAAATTGTAACTTCTTTTGGTTCTTCGTGTACCATTAAGGCCATGGTTCAAAACTTTTTATTTCCACTATCGAATCTGATGTCAGATGAAGAACCACGAATCCATTATCATTCATGCACGATGTTAGTGTTGCAAGGAATAAAATAACTAATATCTCGGGTGCTTCATTCTATTACTTGATTCTCACAATGTCTATCTACATTTACTGAGTCCACCTAGCGCGTCGTATCAGCTAAAATTTTGTGGCCGTGGTGTAATGACTGCTACCTCCGCGTATGCCCTGTGACGACTTTTTAAAAAATTTCGGGAGGTGCATTATAATGTGTGCCCGCCACGCAGATTTAGGTGGATACACAATACAATACTTGAGAATCGTTTTTTGTATTAAGGCAAGACATTCTCATTAGATAATAAATTTGGGTTTAGTGTTAACGTTCGCCACTGAGCATCAGTATACTCGACAATCAGAATGGCTTTCTGCGTTTTGGACCACGGCCTTACTATCTAGATTTCGTACCCATTCTATATGAGTGTGGCGGCGGTCAAAAACGCTGCCTTTCCTTTCCAAATTTCAAATCCTTGAACAGAGAAACTATATAATATAATTGGATTTTGGTGATTTTTCGTATTGCAATTGGATGCAGCCAATCCTATTATAACTAGATTCAGAAGTTCACATCATAATCTAGTCATTATACTACAAGGGCAGGTAAGTTTAGTGATTGATTACGCCCAAAACGAACAAATATAATGCTTCTACAATTCCATTTATGACGGATGTGGCTCGTGGAAGCAGCACGTGCTCTAGTACTAGCCTTAAAGCTTTCCAACACTGCGAAAGGCTACGTCAGGAGCTTTTCTTGAACTCCTTTTTTACCAACCCCAACGCCCAAGAATTCAAGTGCGCTTTTTAACGCCTGATGCGCGCTATACGGATTCATGTGGCGGCTTGTCTTGACGTTTCAGACTTGGTACGCAAGAATCGTCCGTGGATTTTGCTATCTCCATCAGGAGCGAATGCCGAGCTCCTGGCTACAGTAGCTGGCTTTTCCAGATTATCCTCAAGACTTACAGAGAAAGGAAATTTACCAATCGGTGTTGGACTGGAGCAGTGTAAATTGACCAGTATCATCACGGCTGATGGTGAGATCGGCGGAGGATCTAGTATTTCTTTGGTGGCAAGCATTTTAGTGTTGTGACGCCTTGTGGAAAGACAGTCAAGGTTGGAGAGCCGTTGCGCAATTTTTAAACTTATCTCATTGACGTATTGATCATACCGACCCGAAATGAACACGGCGGTATTAATTGCATCAAAGAGAGTGCTCGAGAAATGATTTGCGAACGACTTGATTGAGATAGAGGTTTTGCTCCGCTGCGTTGTAGGAATGCGTTCCTTCAATGTCCATAGTGAATGATTTAGCTGCACAATAAACCCAGATACTTTACTGGTTGTTGTAGACGTCTACTCATATACAACGTTATCGTGATTGGGCGGCAAAGGGGTATATTGTACTCGCCACCGGCTCTAAGTTTTGTTTGGGCCCCCATTTGCGGCGCTGTGCCTATGCCTATGCGCTGCGTATTCAAAATAGAGGACGCGGCTGTTCAACCTCAATCCGAGTTGGCACTGTCTCAATGCTTGGAAGACTACTTCTCCAGATATTAAATGCCAAGAGAGATGCAGCACTTTCGTGAGCGCCTCAATGACAATATGAATTTGGGCTTTTATACATTGGGAGACAGATCTAATCAAGTTAGAGCCATTCTCCAGGATTCTTCGTCAAGATATTGCAGCTATTTGTATGATGTATATGACTATGTGCAGAAAAAATACAATGTATATGGGGTCATATGGTGAAGCTGTTAGATTTTCCATGCACCTATGACAAAGATATAGCGACGATAGACACCATAGTTTATTTTAGGGTACGTGACAAGAACAGCGCATTCCTCGACATAACAGCTCTTGAAGCGCTGCATACGTTGTTGTCAAAGGATTTGTCGAGTGCATTACCTGTTGAGGCTTAGCCATCAGACGTTGTTTACTGGGCCAGCCAGTATCGCTTGGAAAAAGTGGAGCTATGCTGCGCATGGCGATGGGAGCAGATATAGTTAACGAAGTGTACATTCAAGACAGAGATAAATTGATTTCGCACCTGCCGTGGAGTTACTTTTGCAGGATGACAATTCTGTTCTTAACAAGATTTTTTGATATTGCATCGCTGGAAACTGTTTCACCACTTTTACACTGACGAATGAGCGGAGAAAGTGCCACTGGATACATTGAAATCCAGCAGCAGTTAGGATATTAGCGTCAAGGATGCATAAGTCACCCGTTTCGTGCACCACATTGTTGAGACGTTTTTATTGACCGATGGCGATCTACACCTTGAGAAGACCAAGTTGGCCGTTATTTATAATCTGGACGCAATTGATTTGGTATTTCTGACATTGTTTACTTCTTTTCCGGTGCACTTCCAGCACCACATTGCGATGAAGTCATGCCCCAATCATCGTTCGTTAAGAGAGCTATTGCAAACATTGACGGGCTTGAATGTGTGCCACTGATCCTGGATGTAGCTTGTCCAAGTTTCAACCTAGTACGTTTTGCTGTTTTCTGCCAAATCTATCTTCTTTTAAGTGCGTTCAAATGTCCATACCTGGAACGTCGTGTGTTTTGTGGATATTTAACGGATATGGCTTTCACTCGTTTTTTTTGTTTCTTTGTGGGCTTGGTTTACGTACTCGCGATCATCCAGCCATTGCTACGAAACTGGAAAGAAGTAATGGACTTATCACTTTAGGCTTTGTGAAATTTACGCATCTTGTGGTTGTAAACTTGAAATTATGCTTGAGAGTACCTAGTGGAGCTGCCAACCTTCTGGATTGTCTGTCTGCTCTCGCTGTTTTTTAGTCTTTTACGTGACGGCCTGTGGAAAAATGTGTGTTGATTTTTACTTCCCGCAATGTACAAGAACACCAAGTGATAGATTTAGTTGCTAAGTACCAATACAAAAGTGGGTGCTTGCAATAAGGAACGACTGGTAAGTATGAAGAAACAAACTCAGCTTTGTTGCTGGTTATTGTGCCTACTGAAGAGCAAAAAGTAGCATGAAAGGCTCCCACATCTAGCCGTCTTTGCTTGTGCTCCGGCTTTGATCCGGGTCGTTGTCCTCACTTTCCAAGTAGCACATCTACCTAAACAACACGTGTCACAGTGAGGCAGGCATCAACCTTCAGCGATGAAGCTGGGGGGGAGTCGGAAGAAAAGGAGTGCTGTAGGTGCTCTTGAAAGTCTTGATCGTGTAGGCACTGTAGTCGAATAGTTCTGCATGCGGCACGTGTTGGCGAACGGCTGCTCGCACACTGTGTACACATGGAATTTGGAAATCGTGCCAACTTAGGCACGTGCATGTCTTCTCTGCGAGGTTCACAGCTCGCCACGGATGCGCGTTCCCATTGCGACTCGTGGGTCCTTCTTGACATCAGATCATGTAGAAGCCGTTTAAGCACGGCAGAATGGAGCATCGATCGAGTTTCTGTTGCCATCTGGCTAGGGGAGGATCGCGGTCGACGGTGCTGGTAGCTGCCGTAGTGGATTGAGTTGCGAGTTGGAGTGCAGATGACGCTGAAGTTGTCACATGGATTTTCAGTAGAGCTGCATACGGGGGTGATGTTGCGAGAAATGTTTGGGGTGGGGGTGCGAGTGTAGGTATGGATTCAGTATTGATAGGGGGTGATGGTTCGTCTTGGACATAACGTGGCCGCAGCATAGCTATTTGGCGCGCAAGCTCATGAAACTGCTGGCACACCTTGGGGAAGTACGTCTGACGCGCTTGCAGATGATATGCGCTGCGACATTCGTTGCCAATCCAGTTGTTGGTGGACTCCGACAAGTTGAAAGTTTACTTCGTCGTATGTCGGCTTGCTGTTCTCCATGTGAATTACATACTTCACCCATGTTGCTTGGGAATGTTGTCGACATATTTCGCAGTAGATGGTCGAGTATTGGCAAGCTGTGACTAAATATAACGCCAGTCGTTCTCGTATTTGGCTCGAGTCATCTCAAAAAGAAAACTTTCTTCGACTGGTGTCAGCGCGTGGAATTGTTTCTGGATATTACCGATAATACGACGAAGGCAGAAACGATGACATCACGTTGACAATAGATTCTGAACGGCTGCTATCAACCCATTCTATCTGTCCGACACGAACAAGTCGTCCAGCTGATCACTGTGAATGCAGCAAGCAGCTACTAGTTGCTCCAAGAACCAGCACCAATGCTCATAATTTTCAACGGGGACGATGGCGAAGCCGAAGATAATGATGTGGAGATCGGCGTTCTTGGTAGTGGCAGTGAGAATAACCCCACGCTTGTTCATCACTCCATTCGAGTGTGTGCCGTCCAAGATGTTAGACGCAAGCAAAACGTTTTCGCGCGTAGACAAACTGACGGAAAGAAGCAGGCACGATAGAACAGGCTACTGGATTTCTCCGAAGCCCAGTGGGAACCTTATTGCCACTTGCAATAGATTGTAAGTAGCTCTCCAGCTTCTGGTAGCTATCAGCAATGTTCATCTCTGTGTTTGCAAGTACTTGTTTCGTTTGGCGTCCAGCAACTTTCAGGTCGACCATGTGACCCTTCAACGTTAGAAGCGATTAAACCGTCTTGTTCGTAATCCCCTTTGTATTACCTGCATGAATAGGAAATAGTTCAACTGCAAGCAATTGCTCCAGCAGCTTGTAGTCAGTATCACAGTCGGGAATCTTTCTCGCTAGCGACGAGACTGGCTGGTCGATTTCGGCATATGTTGGCGCGTTGATGCCAACAAAATTCAAGAAATTGTGACATACTTGCGTCTTGGTCACCTTCCAGACATAATTTTTGCCGTAGACGTTCACAAAGAATGGGCACGACTGCGATAAATGTTCTTAAAGATCGACTCCTTGCAGAGCGCGAAGCTGCTTGCACACGTACTTCGCACTCCCTTCACCCGTAGCTTTTGCTGGTACTGTTCCCACCGACTCCAGCATACTCACGCCTCTGTTTCTACACCGCTTTCTGAGACTCGTGCGTCCACATTTTCGCACTTGTCGTATACCAAGCCGGTCTCTTCACATTATCATAGTCGAGCAGACAGAACACCTGGTCGCAGAAGCTCCAGGGCCTGAGTAGGCAAGGCGTCTTGAACGTTCAGGAGGTAGCGCTGCTTGTCGCTTTCTGGTGGGTGAGGGATTAGACCAGGTTGGTGACAAACACGGCTGCTGCATCGAGAGCAGTAAGACCATTCGACTCAACCACTGGCATCTGGTGCGTAGAAGCGATCTGCGTACCCCAATCGGCGACGACCGCAGCTAGGTCACCTGACACTGGCTGTTTCGCGATCGGTGCGATGGGTTACAGGAGGCGTTCTGGTAGACGTTACGGTATCTATCCCAACTCGGCTACTGATAGCATAAATTTCACCCATTGTAGAAAAAGAACAGCTTGGCGCGGTTGGTACTTGGTGTCTCTTGTTGGGACGCAAACAGTGTCTGAGCTGATGATTACCTTTACCGACACAGTACCGATTAAACAACCAGTTACCGACTAATCCATGTATTAGTCAGTAAACAGGTTAATTAATCTTATATAATTCATCTCCTTGAAAAATAATAAAATGCCATATATCCTAAATATCGAGTAAAACGATTATAGTCACACCTCACAATCAGAACTCCCCTATTGGCACAAATCCTGTATCTGAATCCACAAGTGTCTGTACCAATCATTACCCTGTATTTTTATATGCCCGCTTTTCCTTGGTCATTTCATAAGTAGACACCAGGGATGACTTTGTAATGTAGAGACAATCATGAAGACGATGTTCCTTCTGCGGCTTGCTTGAGCAAATGATCGAAAAGCTTCGCACCTGACAAAAATGCTGCAACCGCTTGAGTAATAGATGTCACGCGATCAGGTACATCTAGAATGCTGCTAAGAAGAGGAGCTACGGGCTCAGTCGCATTTTCCGCGTACTCACTTTCCTGTCTTTGAAATTGCAACAAAATTGTATTAGTGAGGCAAAGCAAAAGTGAATATTCTTTTCAGTAAAGCCGTCTCACACTTACTGCTACCATTAGCGCTAGTGGATCTATGAGTTATTCTTTTAGGCTCGTCATTTTGCAAATGTGGCTAAGGCCGCGGGCATCAATATTCTTACAATCGTGGCGCTTGATCTTTTTTAAAACATATTTGCTTAGCATCCATGGCGATGCATTTGGTGTCGGGTAATTAAAGAAGTTACTTTGGCACGTTGAAATATTTTCTTGTCCACGAATAGAATGTACCTGTTGGGGCTGGTATCGCCAACTCCTCGTCCAGTATAACTCTCAATCTACCCCTCCCAAAATGAGCTTTGGCAACTTTGTGACATCAAATGCCGAGATGAATTGTTTCCGTACTTCTAATTCTGTGAAAGCACAAGCGACTATGTGTGCCCCGGCAAGCTCGCAGCGAAAGAACTTTTGGCATATACTCAATCATTGTATAGGACGGACTCGTGGCTGTACAAAAGTTGAAAAATCATCACCCCATAAATGACGTTTCTATATCTACTTAAAGAGGTGTGACTGTACGAAGTCCTCTGAGTCAACACGGTACCGGTACTACTTATTGTACCTACCGTAGTCCTTAACTTGCAACTTCAACCATCCAACAGTTGGGTAGTAGAAGGACTAATAAGCAATTCGCGAACCAAAACCGGACGGTGAACCTACCATGGATGATGACCCAAGGCCTACCCCTTGTGAATTGGGGGGGGGCACAAAGGAAGTAGACTAGGAAGCACTTGATCAACACATCTACGAGCAGAGCAGATATTCAAGGAGATATAGTGCCGGAGACACAAGAGTCGGAAAACGACAACATGGATCTTCAACCAGAATCAAAACCGGTAGTCGAGACCAATATACCGGTTTCAGAATCTACACCAGTCGATTTGACAGTAAAAGGGGAAAGTGCTAAGCCTAAATCATCGAACGCAGATGTTCGCGTTGTTCAGCAGCGGTTTCGGAAACACAAAGTACTAAATCAGAGCTCACGGCTACAGAAGGGCAGATCCACGACACACACCAGAAAGAAAGTAAAAGCGTCTGTATAGCAGAAGACATGGCTGGAGCACTTTTAGCCGGCTTAAGTCAGGCAAACAGTGTAATGCCACGAATTCAAGCGTGGTTGGACATCACGCAAGTACTTTTCACGGAAATTTATATCAAAGCGCGGTGGCCATTGCCACAACATAAACAGGCAGTAGTCGAGAGATTAATCGACCTGATGGAAAACTAAAAAGACTGGACTTTGTGACAAGACAAGGTAATTGGTGCCGCACTAGGCACCCAGAAATCCAACCAGGCGTTTGAGGCCATACTATGGAAACTACTTGGTCAGGAATAGGGAAAAGAAGTCGATTACCAAGCGCCCCCGCAATCAGGGTGGGCAGCCAAACTAACAGGACAGAAGAGTTTGACAACCTCCCAAAACGAAGCTCAAAAACCATTTCTATTCAAGACGGAAGTATACTCACCAGGGGAAATCACGACACTACGGCGGGCGTGCGAATAATATTACGGAAAATACGCCCCCTTACAATGTAGGGAGGGGGAAGAAGAAGAATGGACAATTGTGAAAGGACTCGTAGAAGGGACAATTCTCGCGAGACAACGTCCACAGTTTATTAAAGGATTATGTCATTTAGAGAACAGGTGTAGACCATACGAGCTGAAGTGGAGTACTGTTTAATCTTAGACTTAACAGGAGAGGGCCCTATCAAGGAAGCTTTCCTAAATACCAATAGCATTCAAGAAAGTATAGCTACGGCGGCGACGACACGCAGCAAAGGCTCGAGCGACTTATGGAAGATAGTGGTGCAGGTGAAACCATCAGCTACAACGCCGGCGACCACTCTTTATATATTCATTTTTTTCACAAGAGATATGGCAGAAAATTTGAAGGGATGAAGGTTGCCTTCTATCGATTTGAACATGTATTAAAAAATCTACATTGCAAGAGAACAAAAGAAACAGGCAATCGATGTCAATGAAGAAGCATTTAGTCACGAAGGGGCACACATGCGTATTGAAGAACATAACAAGGACCTTGGATTTAACGAGATTTTATGGAATGCTACATACCACTCTTGGTGTGAATTTTCAATTAGAAGACATGGATTTGGGGAGGATCCTTTTCAGATACTTCGACGCAATGGTAGACGACATTTGAAACGGGCACTTGTCCTCCATCACTACGTGACGTTTTGAGATTCTCATGTTGTAGAATGATTCTCGTAGTGGAACACCCGACAATGTGAGGGATGCTTAAGGTGCGAAGCGATAGGACATCGTATGCGGAAGTGTACTGCGCCACTGGATGCCCTGCTAAAGGAGAACTGCACCTCCATTACGAACGAAGACATCACCAAATTAAGTCTGCCATCTCCTACGTTGAAGAGTATGGACGATCTAATGATGGCTGAGGAAGACCATATAAAACACAACAGGAATAGGAAGAGAAGTGCACAGGCAAAGACGAGCAGGTCGATCAAGGGGTAGTAAGTGACAAACACAAAGACAGTCAATCGGACACTACATCGAGCAAGAAACTGCAGAAGCCACAACAAAGCACAGACAACATTAGGAAGACAGTGACCAGGCATACCCATACCGCAGAAACGACCAGGAATACACGTACACCAGGGATGTCTATCTCTCAAGCCGTAAAGCAGGAGCAGATATTTCTGGATACAAAACATGAATCTGCCATATCAGGAATAATTCCAAACAAGCAAGTATCAAACCCAGATCAAGCTCAAACGGAAGTCAAAACACCCAGTTCAAAAAGTCAAAAACAGACAGTCAGGGTGATTTTCATCGGCCACGATGAACAACGACATAATACTGATTTGCTTATCAGAGATAACAAACACACAGATAAACTAAAAAACCTTCTAAAGGAAGTTGCAGGGCTAGAGGTGCCCGTCAACCTAAGAACATATCAGGCGATACAGATATAAAGCAATGACAAAATCTCCGCAAGAAAGTCGTTATAAGAGTTCAAGAATTACTTTACGGTGTTTGCTCACAGTTCTTCTAAATTAACGGATATTATGTGCCCAAAGGCATGGGGCAGCAATGACACCCTAGCCTGTATCAGCACTCTCTTACAAAAAGACATCTATGTCTTAAGCAAAAAACTCGGATAATTGGAGTGATTTGCTTTTCGCCAGAGATGAAGAGAATTAACACTAATAGTTATATGGTCAGGAAAATATCCACTAAGAATTGGTAACTGTGTTCAAAGAGTACTTCAAGCGAAGCGAACAGCAATTTCATATGAATCACAATGGCTTTTAATGCTGTATTCCGAAAATGCACACTATTCTGCACTCATTCATGGTGACAGAAGGGGGCAGTCAAGTCACAGTGCAAAAATGGATGATTACATGGCTAGCAGTGGAAGTGATGACGACAGTGACGATTATGACGTATCAAAGTGACTACAGTAGTTACAACGGATAAGGAGAATACTGCAAAGCGACCCAGTCGGACAGAAGAACGAGCTCAGGATGTACCACTATGGCAATCAAATTAGCAAGATGCCTTTTATGCTCCCATATGCACGCTGAACAGTTGGCGGCATTACTTGGGGAAAACTATTATCCAATATATTCAATCATGACCTTATTACAGAGACATTTCCGAGTCAGATCCCCACTACCGGCATACGCAGAGCGAGTACAAGGGTTTTTAGATGGTCAGTCAGACGCGTGGGTGAATCTGGTAGAGTTCATTGAATACACGCACGTATCCGTCCCGAAACCATCCACCTACCGGAAGGAGAAGAGCCTAGATATCCCCAGGGGACCCACGCGATACTAAGGGTAACGATAAGAGTGGATAGTAACACCTGCAACCACGCTTACTTTGATTTATCTCGACAAGACCTCTACATTTTCTCCATCTTTTAAAATAATTGGAATTCTGTCCGGAAGACTGGAATATGCACTACGGACAACATGGGACTACAAATCCTGAGTCAAAATGTACGAGAGTTAAAAAAGGGGGACCTAATAAATTGGCTAATGGCTTGGCGAATTCTCAACCACAGTCAGCATCCTAAGTTCTTCTTGCTTCAAGAAACCCACATAACAAATAAAGAGGCAGCTAACAAGATTACGCAGAGATGGGAGCACCTTTGGGGGCGGTTTAGTCCCGGGACTCCCTTGGCTTTTTGGAGTATATCCGGAAACAAACGTGGTGTTATTGCAATTTGTGTCCATCAAGACGTAGCGGATATGGTAGTCCCGTGGAGACAGGACAAACCGACGAATCGTTTCATAGCCGCACAATGGAAATGTTTCTTGATAGTCAACATTTATGCATCCTCGGGGGAGCCGGTCAACAGAGATCGATTTTTCTCGGAGCTTTCACTACTTTTACATCGCGCGCATTTACCTCTTATACTGGCTGGTGCTTTTAATTGTGTGGAATCTTCTGTGCTAGATAGAATGGATGGACATAGAATGGATAAAACGGAGAGTATAGCTTTAACTAACTTATTCGGCAGCTTACAATTACTGGATTCCTGCAAATTAGTGGGATCGGCGTTAAATGATGATTGGGTAGAACCACTCGGTCACTTTACATATTGGCGCGGAGAACAACCTAGTCGAATAAATCGATTTTACATCTCTTAATCGATCTCATCCTGGGGTTTGATGGTATGAAGGTGGGAACACTCCAGTATACTCTGACCATGAACAAGTTTTACTCAGTCTACGTGATCCGGGTCTTTTCATAAAAAATACCAAGGAAAAATGTACAACACCAGGGTACCCGTACTATGGGTACAAGGTACCCAATATAGCGCAATCATTCCTGGCTACAATAAAATAGCTCATTGGACCAATTTAGACATGGTATGTTCACATGCAATCAGTGGATTGCAGAGTGTCAGGATGCTCTACTCCAATCAGCCCGCAAAGCGGCACAAAGACGTCGTCGACGAGTACGTCAACTTCGGGGACATATCACAGACAATGACCGAACCAGAAAGCAATTGTTACAAGCAGTACAGTCGGACTCCCTACAAAAACATACGGCCATATGGGGTAATTGTATTACATAGATCGGTACAAGATACCAGGCGGCTACAGAACAGCAATATGGGAAAGGGATCAAACGGTCTCACAAATCATTTCTGCGCATGGTCTCACATTCGATGATTGTACACACATACCGAATCGCTCTGCATTAAATTGGAATATAATACTTGGCAAAAGCATTCTGATGTAAATAAGAACGGATTGATAGCGGAACTGCGAGATTTTATGAATATCTCTATGGATCGAAAGGTCACACCACAGAACAACGAAATGCTCATAACGGGTGAGGACGTTTTAGCAGCGATCAAAGCTTTAGAAAGGCGGAAAGCATCAGGCCAAGATGGCACTGGAATCAGGACCAAATAAGACGTTTATGGTGGTGTGGATGCGCCAACTGCGAAATCGTACGGTTCACGAAGGAAGAAGAAAGGTCCAGTGGGAACATGTTGACTTCATTTGGACACAATGCAAAATACAATTGTAATGAAAGCAACTGAATAGATCCACTAGAAAAATCAAAACGTTGTAAAGTGGCGTATAGGTAGTCAACGTCCAGTGAATCATGGCGAAATCAAGAAATAGAATACCCGCTCTTTTCTCACGCTAGCCCACATTTTGTTCAACTTTGTTGGCTAGTGTGGCCATCATGATCGCTACTGCTTTATCCATCCGTCGTCCCGCAACGAAACCTTGTTGTGTTTAGGAAATTTTGTATATGTGTGGCTAGCATCTTCGCAAAAACCTTGTAACTTGTTTGCAACAGAGAGATAGGTCGATATTCCAGAGCATTAGTTGAATCACCTTTCTTGCGTAGAAGGATCACCTACGCTTTAAGGAACGATTCCGGTGGTGTTGCGCCCCTGTAAATCTGATTAAAGAGTTGTGTCTGGGGGTCCGTGAGTGCTTCCTGGAAATCTTTGTAAAGTCCATTTCAGCGGGCCGGAAACCCGTGGATAATAGACGAGAGTATGGGGACCTTGAACGCTAGAAATTTGACAGGATTCAACAAGTAGTCATTTTTGCTTTTACGAATTCAATAAATTTCTAGCGATATCTATTCATGGCAGGTTCCACAATCTGCAACACCATCCCATACGTTTGCGAAACTGAGAAGATGGTTACCGTAATCCTTATGTGCTTCCTGACAGCTATATTTTTCATGAACTTTTTTGCAGATTTTGGTTAAAATACTTACGAGCCACTATACATTTAATTTATATAATTGGTTATATTACGGTGTCAGGAAGGACAAAAATTCTGCAGAAAAATATCTGCCAAGCGCTGATTAGCCACTTGCAGGTGTCAGTTGCAAGCCAACGTCAGGAAGCACATAAGGATTACGGTATGTGCTATAATACTGGCTTCTCCTAGAGTGGACATTGGGCAGTATATTGGATGTCCGCCACCTTTCAAACCCTTCCGTTGTCCGAAGATACTGGACGATGTTCAGTGGTAGAAGGTGGGTATAGGACTCCTAGAGGGTAAGCACTTGAACGAAGGATATTTTACCCGAATATGCCAGACTGCCGATGGAATATTCTGGAGGATGATTTCGTCAACGCACCCAGAAGTGGAGAAATTGATCGGACCAAAATAAGTATGTGGTATGTTACCCTCATTCAGACCTACACAGGTATCCATGGCGGCTAGATGAGGAAATACGGTCCATATGGAGAATTCCAGCATCATTACGGAGGTATTGCAAGAAATTGTATTTTAGGGCAATGACCAAATCACTTCCTACCATTGTGCAGAAATGGGCAGTGCAGACCCGTGGTGGTATTGCATTCAACCGCAATCCCCAAACCAGGTATGTAAACACGGACATAACTTATCTGACTATCAAATATGGGTATTATTTCGGATAGCTACGATGCAACTAAATACGTTCTACAGGAAACCGACTGACACTCACTTACGCATTCGAGATGATGACTGTCGGAGTTGACGTACTGATGTTGCGCATATTATGTGGGGTTGTAGTCGGGCACAGCTATTCTAGAAGAGACTGGTACAAAACTGGAGTGGAGACACAATCAAGACTGGAGACTTAAATATCAAGCAGATATCTTCCTAAGACGAGCCCCTGTTGTATAATACAACATGGATAAGGCGATGATGAATCGGTATAGTATGGAATTAAATGCCTCCATCTGTGGCGTCAATTATCAGTGATGGGGGATCGTTGTGACATCTACAGTTATGGTTATGGTTTATCCTGGTTTCATTCCTCGTGTTGGATTGTGGTCGTCTAAGTTATAGTTATATCTTGCCAAGGATGGAAGATGTGCTAACGTATAAGTCTCGAGATGACGCGCTTGGTTGGGTCCGTCCCTTACCATTGACCCAGTTCTACCTCCAGAGATACTGGCTTCCGATCCAGTGCTGTATAGCTCAACGTTTATTCCGATTCTTGGTGTTACTTTTCTCACCTTGGACTGACTGAGGAAACCTTTCCATTCTTTCCATGCTGCTTGATATATGTCGGCAGCTGCTAGTAACCACTTAAGACAATCTTTCATACGTTGCACTCGGATCGCAATTGAGAGGTCGATCAATCCGACCCTCCCTGCCTGTTTGGGGGTATACATTAGGGTGGGGGGGCATCTTATTCCGCACCGGCATGCCTTCATTGGTTGTCTTGGTCCAGATGAAGCTCTTTTGTATCTGTATTAGTCTTCTCGTTACACCTAAGGGGGGGTCAAATACCTTCGCTGTCAATTGCATTAAATATGTGACTCTTTCGATCATAGAGATGCACATTTAGATGCTGTCGCCATCCACCTCTGAATACTTCGAATTTTTATCACCAATTCTTCTCTTCGAGATTGGCATGTCCTATCTCATAGCCCAGGTACCATACCGTTGAACCAACTGAGACCACTGGTATTCCATACCATTCAGTTAGACTCATCTCTGGGTCAAGATATAGAAAGTTACTTTTACTTGGCTGGAGTTTCAATTCTGATAGCCTTTCAAAGCGTCTAACTATTTCTAGAGCCGGTTGACCTGCCTGGCTGAAAAAATAGTCGAATCGTCAATAAAGGCAGAAAATTTATGTTGCACACCGCTCTCAATCGTTGTCGGATTGATTCCGTGTATTTACCGGTGACTATGTAATCGCTAACGTCAGAGGCCCCACTGCAACGATAAAGAGGAAAGGCGCTAACGGACAACCTTGTCGGATGCCCGAAATGACTTCAACCGGACTTGATCTTTCTTTATTCACTAAAAATTCAGCAGTCGTACCACACTGAAGGTAAACATTAAAAATAAAAGACGACATACTTTCGAAATGATGGAATGCGGCTTCTCCTCTGTCTTCAGTGCTTCTTTGATATAACTCCAGCGCCGCCGTCACAATTGGCGTCAAGACATAAGGTACCCTAACCCGACTCTCAAGACAGTCTCACTGAGCCTGATTTATTAAAAAGTTCAGGGTAGCTAATAGTTAAGACGAGTGATGTTAAGGTAATGGTAGACTTACGAAAGTCCAATACTTACCCAATTGTTCTGAAATATTCGGAACTTTACCAAAGTCTACCAAAATGTCATTGGTTGAATTTATCCAATATTTGCCAATCAGAATCCATAAAGAAACGGGGATATTGGACTTTGGGAAGGGTGATGGAATTTGGTAGACTTTTGTAAGTTTGGTGGTATTTGGTAGGAATCCAAAAATAGTTTTGAATACTTCGGAAATGTTACAACTAATTAGACTACATTTTATTATTATTACAAATCGACTTCAAATTCTCAGTATTTATTTAAAATTGAATGGATTAGTCAATTTAATATTATTTTTTATCTAGGTATTGATGGTATTTCATTATAATCTTAACAACGTTTTTAATTCCAATACTTCGAAGTATGAAGTATCCGCTCTCACTTCCGCATTTTCAAAAATAATCAGTTCTTATAATATATCCATTTTTAGGAGGAACCAAGTGTGAAAGGACAAACGGACAAATGGATAATTTCAGATATGTTACATGTACAAATGTGTACATGTAATGTAATGGGGTACCATTA
>MIQA02005004.1:0-19932 GCA_001887855.2 Sclerospora graminicola | reverse complement strand
ATTGAACTTGTTACCCGGCGAGTCGCGAGGTTATTGGAAATATCATTCGCCGGATAAATGGTTCAAGCAGACCAAGAGGGATGGCAAAATCAATAACCAGAAGGCTATCATATTGTTTGACTCTGGCGCGGAAGTGTCTATCGTTGACACCACTTTGCTCGTAATGTGGGGTGTGAAATAGATAAAACGAAGAGGCAGGAGTGTATCGGCATTGGAGAAAGTTCTTACATTACCCAACGAAGAACAAGAGTCAAGATTACGTTGGAAAGGTCTTTGGTGTATTACTTTACCGCATGGGTGGGTAAGCTTGCCGGGCAGGATGCAATTTTGGGGATGGACTATATGGTCCCAGCCGGCATACGGCTGGATTTATCGCATGGGACATTTGTCGTTACCGGATAAGGTACAGATACAGCTGGCTGGACGGCGGTCTTTATATGGTGCCCACGTTCAGTTCCTCAAGTTAGGTCAGTATGAAACGGTGTCAGTGGGAAGAGCGGTGGAAGTAATGGTACGACCGTACGATAGAAGGCGTAAGTTGTGGCTGACTAGGGGCGAGTATTGGGTACCCTCCTGTGTCAAAAGGGAAGGTCACCTCAATTACATAAGTGTGACCAATATCTCGGAAAGGCCCCTCACCTCGCATGAAGACGTGATCATTGGAATGTGGCTGGCCAAGGACAAAGTGCCCCGCCGGCCGAGTTATGTCACTATCGGCTCAAGACGCTATATCGAGTGGCAAAACCTGCCCTTTCAGGCATTTACCGACTTGATCAGCGAAGAGTAGTGGGTGGATGAAGACCAGACACCAATGGTGGCTAAGCCAGTGTATGGGCTCCTTCTAGAGTATTGACGCGGAGCCGGCCATCGCCGGATCCGGCTGAACGTTCTGACCGAGATCCTGCCCATCGCTGAACTGGTTGTCCACTCCGTCGAAGACGGACAAAACGGCTGGATCAGGAGACAAGACAAGGTAGAGTTACATGTGTGGTCACCTCCGATGCCGGATGGCTTGATGAGCAGGATCTTACTGAATCGACCTATCCGGCTGACCGGGATTAGAAATAGCCGGACGTGGATCAACCGATCCGGCTGACCAGGATTCGGAAATAGCCGGAGGCGGATCAACCGATCCGGCTTACCCGGATCTGGAATTAGTCGAAGCTGACCAAGTCTGCATTCATGAAGGGGGCGAGCTATACGTCGAATGCATGGAGGATCAGATGGCGGTGCTACTTGAGGTAACCCCCTGCCCACCAGCAGTCACTATTGACGATCTACAAGTTGAGACCCAGATGTGAACACCCTGGAAGAGATCAGCAGGAAGAAGGACATCATATGGAAAAGGAAACATCTGCTGATTAGTCCTGGAAATGCGTTGCCTCCGGCCGCCCATGAGGCGGTATGCGACATTAATGTGGGAAACGCTATGCTGGTGGCGCAAAGGTGCCGGGAAGTCGCCCCCCAGTATCGGGAAAAGCTGTCGGAGCTTATCAAGGGATTGCTGGCCACAAAGATAATTCAGTCGTCCACCTCGCCATGGGCTTCGCCCATTGTAATCATTATTAAGAAGAATGGGGTGGGAATAAGGTTGTGCATCGATTACCGACTGGTGAACCGGCTGACTAAGCTAATGGTTTACCCGATGCCGTTGATAAACGACTTGCTGGAGGATCTGGATAAAGTTTTGTGGTATTGTTCGTTGGACATGGCTAGTGGACCTTGGGTGGTCTCTATGACCGATCGTGCACGACAAATCCGAGCGTTTGTAACACCCATTCGGGTTGTACGAGTGGAACCGGATGTCGTTTGGCCTAAAGAATGCTCCGCAGATTTACCACCGGCTAAAAGATAACGCGTTGTATGGACATTTCGGGGTGAAGGCGGACCAAGATCCTGCCCTGGTCGGTGATGTATTCGCCGAAGGAGACCCCGACCCCGACCCAAAACCTTCGGTTTTGAAGCGGCGGCCCTACATTGATGACACTCTCGTGACACCGACTACTTGGGACTTACTATGTGAGAAAGTGTAAAAGTTGATGATTACGTGTGAAAAGTGGAATCTTTCGATTAGTGTGGTCAATAATTTCTGGGGATAAACTAAGGTGACTTATTTGGGTCATCAGGTTTCGATTGACAGATTGGAAGCTAATCCGAAGGATTTGGAGTCCTTGAGTAATCTGCATTTCCCGCGGTCCTAGAAGGCCATGCATTTTTTTGGGCAGTTTGAATTACTACAGTCGGTTCATTGGGAATTTCGCGGTCTATGCTGCTGTTTTGTATGAGTTACGGGAGGTGGATTACCACAAGCTGAGTGAGCAGGATAGGCAAGGGGAAGTACGAACCGAGCCAGCAATATCCGCCAATGATATGCTGGCCCGGTCAACTATTTCCACCGTTGAGATTACCGCCCGGGTCAACTATTTCCACCAACGGGGTGCTGCCCGGGTCAAATATTTCCAACAATGAGATGCCGCCGGGTCAACTATTTCCACCAATGGGGTGCTACCCGGGTCAAATCTTTCGGCCAATGGTATGCGCCCGGGTCTACTATTTCCACCAATGAAATCCGCCCGTGTCCATCCAGAAGGCAGCCGGCTGCCCAATTCCTGTGCGACCGGGCCGGATGACCACATGACCAGGGCGATGGTAGCCTTTGGCATGCTGAAAGCAAAGATGGCGACCACACCGGTCCTGAAGCATTTCGATGTTAATAAGGTGCCTGTGGTCATCGTCTTTGCTAACAAGTGGGCTATCTCAGCTGCCCTTGTGCAGGATCATGAGGGAGTGTATTGTCCTGTGACGTTCACTAGCCGGACTCTGAAGGCTAACGAAGTTAACTATGGGCTAGAGGATAAAGAAGTTTTGGCTTTACTACGGATCCTGGATGTGTGCTATACTATGCTGGTGTCTCGACCTATTAAGGTATTATCCAGACGGCCGACCCTGTCATGGCTTCTTACAGCGATTGGAATCGATGGTCGGCTGGGTAGATGGGCTGCTTTGCTGTCTCAGTGGTCTCTAGAAGTGATCAAGTGCACCAAAAGAGAAGAGGAGATACTGGGCACGTTAGCGGTCAGCATCACCCCAAGGGCAGAAGTGGAGGAAGCGCTGATAGCCATAGCGCCTCGGAAACAGCCACGACATTCCATCAGATTACCAACATCAACAGTGGGACCGCCAGAAGAACTGATGGTTCTAAGCTTTGATGGGTCAGCAAGCGTAAAAAAGGGAGTAGGCGCATATAGTGCTATCCTATGGAAGCTGCCCGAGAGGAAAGTGGTCGCTGCTGCTTCAGATTTCACGCCTGGCATAACAGTAAATGAGGCAGAATACCGAGGACTGCTGCTTTGCGTAGATCTGCTGAATGGCCGGACGCAGGGTCGGATCATCATATGCGGTGATTTCAATCTGGTGATCCGGCAAATCACGGGAGAAAAAGACTGCAAGGCCCCCCCTCACTAAGACTATTGAACGATCGGGTTATGTCCGCCCTGCGGAAACGGCCGGAACATGGATTGTTACATGTCAAACAGGGCTGGAATAAGAGTGCCGATCACCTGGCTACGCTGGCCATGCGTGACCAAGTAGGGGTCACGGTTTCTGATCCAGGCTTGTTATCAGATCTGGCAGAGATCAATCGGCTGTCCGAACTTATCCATCCGGCCAACATGGAGGAGGTAACCCGGGTGAACGCCGTCACCCGGTTGCAAAGGCGGCGTTCTCTAGCCGCTGGCTCACAATCTCCTAAAGCAATGAGCGAAGGGATAGTGCAACAGTTGCGGGCAGAGCGGATTCTTCAAGCGCAAGATGAAGAGGAGTGGATAGTGGATCTCAAAGCATACTTGAAAGGGGAAGTGGAGAAAATAAGTGCCGAGCAAACTAAGGAATGTGTTAAGCTAGCCCCGGATTACGAAGTGGATGAGAACGGGTTGTTGTTTTTCTACCGAGATGCTGACCAGCCCGAAATCGAGAGGGATAAATCCGCCCGGCTGGTCGTGCCGGCTACCTTGCAAACGGATATCCTCCATCACTATCACGTGAGTTTGAAAGGGGGGCATCAAGGCATCGGCCGGACCTAACATAAAATCAAGGCGCAATTTCCACTGGCGGGGTCTCTATCGCAGTGTGCAAGCTTATGTGGGAAGTTGTCCGGATTGTGAAACAGGGAAGGGCCGGCCGACCATTAGAGGGCGGTCACCTGGAAATATACAGACCACCTACCCTCTCCAAGTCATTGCGATGGACCATATCCCATCCTTGCCTAAATCTCGAAATGGGTGCACAGAGCTGTTGATCTGGACGGATTTGTTTACCGGGCTGATCATAGCAAAGGCCAGTTCCACACGTACCGCACAGCAGGTTGCTCAAAATTACGAGGAATGTGTGTTTAGACGTTTTGGAGCAAGCGAGGTCATCCGGCATGATAGTGAACCTGGATTTATGGCGGATGTATTCCGAGCCTTAAACAAGATTCTGGGTCAAAAACAGAGCGCGACCATGGCTTACCGCCATCAAGCGAACAGGAAGGCCGAAAGAATGGTCCAAACTCTGACCAGAGCCCTCAAGATGTATGTGGTGGAGGCGGATCAGCACGACTGGGACGAATACGCGGAGAGACTTGCCTTCGCCATTAATTCGTCGTATGATCGGGTAAGGGGGGACACCCGTTGCTATTTAGCTTATGGGTGGGATCCTCGATCCACCTTGGAAGCTGCCATCCCAATAGGGTATACCAGAAGCCGTGACAGAGATGTCAGTCGCTGGAGGATGGGGGTGCAATGTCATTATTCACTGGCACGGGATCAAGTAAACGAACGCCTCCGGCAGGCAATCCAGGACCGCGCCGACCAGAACAACGACCAAGTCAAGGAGCATGGTATAGAGCCGGGTTCACAGGTATAGTTTTATCTGGATCGAGTCAAGGAAGGCTATGCGCGGAAGCTAGCCCATATGTGGGATTGACCTTTCCGAGTGGCGGAGATGGTCGGGGAGCACGCGGTCAAGCTGGTTATGGCAGGCACTGATTACAACGTGTTCGCGATAGTGCACGTGTCCAAGCTGAAGTTGGTAAAGCACTTCCCGGATCGTCCGAGTACACATCTGGTAGTGGGAGAGCGATCGGTTCGACTTTGACGAAGCCCCTGCTACCATAGGATAGCTGGGACGAAGCCGGCTGGATCCGGAGCGAGTACGAACTAGAGGAGATTTTGATGTTCGGAAGGGACGGAAACCAGGTTTGGGCGGATTCACAGAGACTTTCTGGTGCAATGGAAAAACTGCGAAGAACGGTCGTGATTGGATGAGCTGGACCTAAATTCTGGGGCTTTGATGAGGGTGTTTGATCGCCGAGGAGCGAGCCGGAACCGCTTCGGGGTCATGCAGACCCATGGAGAAGGTGGGGCGGAGCCAGAAAACTAAGCCATCCTGCTGCCGGGCAGCGGGTACGGCCGGATTAATTGACGCTATTTGATCAATCAAATGGTGGATGGCAATTAGTCTAGTCAGGAATGGGCCAATCAGATGGTGGAGTGATTTTGGATTCGGCATGAAGCCGGATTAAAGTTAGCGGCGAAGCTGGATCGGTTCTCGGGTTATAGAATGAGAAAAAACGGTTTCGGAATGGATAACGGACGGAAAGATGCATTAGCGAGGGGAATGGCAATGGATGGATGGAGAAGTGGAATTAGCTAGGGCGAGAAAGATAAACTGGCTTTGCAAGTCATCCTTGGCGAGTGCGGCAAAATTTATTCCGAAGTCGGGATACGATGAGGCCAGGGTGGCGGTAGGGGTCCTGTCGGCACTGGTTAAGCCACGGATCCTGCTGGTCGAATTCGGCGAGTGAGGCTTGGAGTGGGGGTGGTAGCGTGCTGGAAGTTACCCAATCCTGGGTACCAGCTGGATGTCAGGTTTTCTCCACCCGGCGGGTAGCCAGGTGTAGCATGATTAGATGAAGGAATATGTCCAGGTCACACTGGCCGAGTCGGATACCGTCAACGACGAGGGTGCATAACTTGGCCCTGCCTTTAGCCGCTCGATTTCGACGCTGCTTACGTTCGGCTCGGTATCTGGCTGAGCGGGAGTATCACGTTCGGCCTTGGCGGAAATAAAGAGATGATGAGTGGATTCCCAGATGGATTGGCCATGTCGGAAGAGATACCCCTCACAGGCATTACGGAGATCAGCGAGCCAGCCGACACGAGGTAAACCCATATCCGGCATATCCGTTGACAATACGGTCCATTTCTTGAGACAAAATCGCATTTAGCGGGCCGAACTTGACCAGGTCAGGACGCCACTCGGTAATTTTGGGTCTCCTTTGCGCCGGTGGAAACACCCACAACGGTGGACGAGACAAATCTCGAGTGACGTAGGCACCGATGAGGTCTGCAATGCGTAAGCCATTCAGTTGCACCTTGGACCAAGGGGGAGCCGCAGTCAGTTCGGAAGCAGTCATGACATTCCGACGAGGAATCCAGGACGGGGGAGATTCTTCAGCTGTTTCCTTGGATTCGTTCTCGTTATGTGAAAAAATGTCCGGAGAAGTCGATCTCTCGTAATCCTCAGTAACGGCCTCGTCGCCGTCCACTTCGAGCAGGCTGAACGCCTTCCCCTCATCCGGGGAAGCAGTAGATGGGCCTCGAGGATCGTGGGGCGAGATTCCGAGGAGAACTGGAGTAGACGAAGGGCTGTACGAGGATCTCGGAACGCGGTCATGAAGGGGCGATTTTCCAGAAGCCAGCATGCCGGAAGAAGCCGGAACCGGATCAGGGCCGGAGCCCGGTATATTGTCTTCCCGAACTTTTTTCCGTGTTCGCTGACGAGGCGGACTGTCTAAGCCGTTTAGCCACAACGGGGAAAAGAAGCGATGCAATCATGCTGGACCGACGCTTTCCTCCGTGTACTGAAGGATCCTCTGGAGATGGCGAGGAAGCCGGCTGCATGCTGGCTGGCACCGGTGGAGGGTTAGGGTATCGGGAAGCATCCCAATCCGGAGACGTGTGGTTACTTCCGTGCTGACGGCCGAACCTGGATCAGACGCCTCTTTCCCAGATGGTCTGACATCCGCATCAGAATCGGCAGCCAAAGGTAGAGATGGCGGAGCGGGAGTGGCTGAACCGGGGACGCGGGGACAAGCTAATTTTAGGAGGTGCCTGATGGCCTGCCGGATAGGCGCAGGGCCTTTCATCAGACGATTTGCCCTGACACCCGCCTCGATCGGTTGGGTCCGAAGGGCCTGTATGGAGGATAAACAGTCCGCGCGGCGCTGCATAAGGTCGGAGACCACTTGTCGGGTGCCATCCACGTTCGACTAGGCCTCAGCACGCGCGACTTCAAACTCCTGGATTTGACGTTGAAGCCCGGGCAGTGCAGATGCCGACCGATCCAGTGGTTTCTGATACTTCACACAAGCTTTTTTGCAAGACAGATCCAGTGGTTCTCCAGCTGACCCAAGTTCACTTGCGAGCTCTCCAGTTGCTGGGAGAGGCGGCTGTACCTCTCGTAGTGTTTCGTCACCTTACGGGAAGAATGAGAAGGCTCAAGCATCAGGATATGATAGTATATGACCCGCGGTTCTGTGGATGCATTCATGAGCGGATTGTAAAATGATCCTGAATAAGCGAGGATGCACTTACTTTGGGATTGCATGGCGGCCGTCGCTTTCTGATACAAGATGCGGAACGAGTCAATCGATTCAAACAGCAGTTTGTAGCGATCTCTCTCTTGAATGAGATCGGCTTTCGCACTTTCCAATTGGCTGATGTGGCTCTGGAATTGGAGATCAGCCAGTACCTCCCGGACTCGGGCTTCTTCTGCCCGTTGATCAGCCAGTCGTGCGGTCACAGACAACTCAGTGTTCGCATTCTCCAGGCTAGCTACCTGAGCGGCCAGGGCAGTGATTTGACTTTTCAGGGTAGCCACCTCGGGCTGCCCTGGACGACGTCCGAGGCCAGCAGACCGGGCGCTTAAGCAGCCTACCGGGGGTCTCACTGGCCTCGGGGAAGGACCCAACGATGAGTTAGTGTGGTATCGTCGTAGCCAGACATAGGAACGGCAGAAGAGTCGAAGGGCGAGAAACATAGTGAGATCGTGCATCAACCGTTGTGCACTGCGACAAGACTCAGGGGCGGTTGTGGTGAAGTGACTGGGAAATGAACGGGCTAATGAGAAGTGAACGCACCCACCTGATTGGTGGAGATATTGGTCCTAGCCGGCTGTCCGGACCGGCCAACATGGGACGTAGGCTAATAGCTGCTGGATGTATTCTCTGGTGGCAGAAGGTTGCCAGGCACGGAATTGAGCCAGGTGAGCGTGATGTCAAGGGATTTGTACCCGGGTTAGCCAGAGGTAGATCGGATGGCTGTCGATGATGGGCAACCGAGGAAAGGATGGTCTAAAGGATGTCCACGCCTGAAGACGGCTGAGGTTTGCGGAGGACGGATGAGGCGCCAGAGTTGGAAGCCACCCGGGAACGTGAAGCATTTCATAAGTACACTCGACTACTGGAATTAGCCGATCGTCGGATCGTGGTTGTTGTTTACGCGGACGATCCGTTGGCTACGGTATCGAAAACAATGTTAGTGCATTACATGAAGATTTTGGAGCTCAAAGATGGGGAACGTGGAAAAAATTTCTCGGGATGAGAAACCTCATTGGACGCGGAGCTGCCAAGGAGGGTTTAACGCCAGCGGTCAAGTGAGCTTAGATGGATGGCCATCCGGCCGATCCAGCTGGGTTTAGTGTACAGTACACCAAGGAGCATCCGGCCGATTCGGCTGGGTTTGATGTACGTCACACAAAAGAGATCCGGGTGAAGCTGACTGAGCTAGTTCAGGTAAGACTCATTACTATCCAGTAGAGCTATTTGGGGTAGGTTACACAAAAGGGAGTATTGGACATAGGGACTAAAATCAGTATACGTTTCGCTTTCTTAGACACAAGTCGCTTTCATTGGTTCACAGCAGAGGGCTAAGAAGGTCCCCTCTTGCTGCTATTGGTTTGCTCAGGGAAGGTTAAAGTAACCCACCGGAAGTCCCCTGACCGGGAGTCGCTGCGTTGTGTATACTCACCTCAAGTCGCCCGTGTTTTGAACACGGTTATATCTCATATTGGAAAGTGTGGTAACGTTTTGGCCTACTGTGGAAGATTGTGGAGTTTCATTTGGATTCCCTATTACGTACACGACTGGATTTACCCCTTTATTATCTTTGGTTTAGCTGGCTGATCGATTATTCTCGGTCCTGCCTTCGCAGTATACAAACTTCAAGTATATTGACCATCCAGCTCCGGTGAAGATTTTCTCCCAATGGCTACCCCTAATCTTTACCCTCGTTTCCCTATTCGACGGACTTTTAACTTTTCACCCCAGATTCCACCAAGAGAGCGCAACCACCAGTGCTGATAGGTACACAAGCTTTTCGAGCTTGGATCATCCCAGTCGTCACGACCAAGGTGATGGGAGTGACCGATCCAGCCGGCCGGAGCCGGATTGGATAAAGAACTGGATGGACGAAGTACCCTCTCCGTCAGTCAGTCATCTGGGCCTCCCGTGGGTGTTCGCATCTAATCAAGAATTTCTGAGAGCGACTACACCACACCTTGAAGAGCCATCCCGTTTTGAAACCTGTTGGCTCGGTCGTTTTGATGGAACTTTAAGCTCAAAGCGATGAATTTTGCAGCCGATGCACACAACTTAGATTCTTGTTGCCGCTGTATCGTGAAGCGGCAATTAGCAGCGGTAGTCCCGCGACGTTAGTATCTAATTTTTCGATAGCAATTGTTGCAGCACCGCAATCGTTTATCGCAAACAGAGCGGCAAAAACTCACGCCAAAAAGTTCCGCGTGAGCACCACCAAGCAATGGAAGCTCGATCACCGGTAAAAACTTGAAGATCTCTGCGCAAGCTTCGAGACCATTTTAGACGCTGTCGAGCGAAGACTGCCATACTCCATTGCAAGTGGACGAACGAGTTGCTCGATGTGCTTTGCATTGAAGAAGTCTCCGTGGTGCGCGACGATCCGGCGTAACATTACAAGACTTCCGTACTGCTCTACCTATTGGACGTCGTCCCTAAACCATCAACGAGACAACCCCGAAAGGCACTCGTGAGATATGGAACAAACATCAATTGCTTTGTCATGAGCAAAGTCCCGCAAATTTGTCGTCTGTAGAGGCTTAAATTGCATCGTCTTCGACTGGTATCGAAGCTTCTCGTACTTTTAATCCCATCTCGGAGTGGTCAGTAGAAGATGTGCCAATCTACAGCATCGTCGACATACGATAGGTCTTTTCAAAATGCGCAGAGGTGTCGCTCGATCTTTTCATGAGATTTCGAGTCCCACTAAGGACGATACAAACTGTGGTTGAAGTTAGCGACATCTTATCGGCTAGTATGTTGGGATCAAGTTTTTTTTACTACCATGTATTATAATAGCTTCAGTGATCGTGTTAAAAAAATTAACCGGTTGTTTGATGTCAAATGTAGCTTAAATCAGGATATGTCGATGATTTTGAATACGTGTTCAGCTTCAACACTTGTAGATCATTACGTCGCTGCAGTTGATGAAGCGCTAAAGAACCGCAGTATGATCCAACTTGTGAGCTAATAATTGGTCGCGGCTAGCGAAGCAACATCAAGGGCGAGATGCCGCCCCTAAGAACCTATCATTTTAAAAAATGATGTCATTGAATTTCTAGCTGCGCATAGTATTCAGCGTACTGGTGAAGACAATTTCTCGCCCGGATTAAATTTGCAAGTACTCGCAAACGCATGTTATCGCTGGAACAGATCTAAAAAGCCGTGGCTCACAAAATGACACGCGTGGGATCTTGCAGTTGAGAATCCTTCTACAAAAATTTCGTGTGCGACTCACAGATGACCACCAAGGCGGCATAAAATTCGCAGGCATGGTCATCGGTAGAACGACATCCACATAGAATCCAAGCTCACAAACACGTAGGGCCGATAGCAATACGTCACGAAAAATTGGCAGCAACAACGAACGCTATGCACTCACAATTTAGGTCGGGTGATCAATAGGAATAATCCCAAGGAAGGCATGAGCACCAAGGACTCCAACGGCCGCACCCGCAGCAGCTGGAAACAAATCTGAAAGACACTGAGCAATCTTGCCGCCTTGCTGCTATTGAGGAAATTAGTCAGAAGCCTCATGTAGGTAACGAGAATAGGCTCCAGAGCCGGTCGTCTAGAAACACCGTAGTAGTGGAAAATATCATCAATAAGCGGGAAGACATGTTTCCACGCGCTTTGAAAGCGAAGCGACGTGAGACTCTGTAAGGAGGCAAGCACATGAGAGATACCATCAAACGTTCCTTCAGTTTCTAACACTTCAGGCGAAATGACAAAATATAAAACATTAAGCAATGACCGAGTAGCTACTGTCGTCGTCACTGGCGATATGAGAGCACACAGAACTTACTACGCGCGGAGGTATCTCATGGGCCGCTCCAGCATTTACAGCAGCGAGGCGAACTAGTGCTCGAGAAGGAATTTGCACGGCGTTTACACTTCCACCTATAGTCAGTAAAAGCATGAATTCGTCAGTGTCTCGCATGGATCGACACAATCTTACTAAGCTTCTGCGGATGCTCCTTCATCTTTTAAATGACTCCTCTCGGGTCTCCGAAATGCTTTTACAACGTTGCGGGATTTCTACCTTCATCACGATGTCACTTACCGCTGTCACAAGATATAACTCAAATAGAAGAGCATTGGTGTAGTGACATGCCCTTTTATTTGAGTTAAGTCTTGGATTTAGATATCAATGACAACAGGCCCTTCTTTAGAGCACTAAATGACGGTTACATGTTGCCTTTGATATCTAAAAGTCAGTAGTCCAAAATAGAATAATTGTAAAAAAAGAGCAGTACTGAAAGCGAGGCCGTTCCGGACCGGCAGTACCGAAAAAGAGGCCGTTCAGGACCAAGCTAAATTTACTTTCGCCAATTCGGAAATTACCGAAATAACTTTGTATTTCCTCAAAGTGAAATTTCACAGTGATATTCCAACAACTCTACATGCGTGTTTTGATCACATACAACGATAAACACTTTCTAATATACATCATATTACTAGAATCACGACTTTCGTTTACTTCGGACTACATCTACCTGGATACTGCTATTCCGCTATAAGTTACTGAGACTACTGTAAAACATGTATTATAAGCCCACTGGGTTATCACTACAGACATGGGGTTATATTCGAGGGAAGGTTCTACAGTAACGTAATTCATCATACTATGGCGCCAAAATGGGTATTTAAGCTTTTTGGTCACGATTTTGGGGTTTTTAAGCAAATCGCATCGAGACAGGTACATAAATAAAGCTGTTTCAATGGTGCGTCAGCTGGTATGTTCTTAAACCTAAGCCGTTAATATTTGTCTTCTCTAGTGGCGCACAAATCGAAAAGTTGACTTTTATATGCAGCAGATTGTGGCAGGAGCTCTATTGAGGAGAACGGCTACTATTGTGGCTTGTTTTTGTCAGGTGGAACGAAAAAACTTTGAGATAAATTGTTATTGGGAACCATTTTTCTGACCCCCTCGAAATGATAGGTTGACCCCCATTTACAAAAAAGGACGCAGCATTTCTAATATTTTTAAAATAATGTTACAGTAAGCTACCGGTACTAGGTACTCCCTCCGTCCCAAAGTTATTGTCCGATTCACGGTTTCTTAGTGTCCCATTTTTAATGTCATATTTTTATTAGTGACGTGCTAGAGTCGGTTGCAATGAATGCTTTTCTTTATAGCCAACCCACAGGTGCTCATGAAGGTAGGCAAGCCAGTAATTTTCTCATAAAGGTAGACATGACATTGTTTATATAGTACAGTACTTACTGGGCAGGACTTTTCTGACCAATGTGCTGGACCGGACCCCTGTTGATGCCATGCATGGAGATGAAGAGCTCACAGTAGTTATAATGTTGTCATGCTTTTAAGCAGTTGCTATTATATACTCGTACACCGCTTGCCGTTGTCGTTCTGTCGAATTCTTCTTGTTCATAGTCATCTTTAACCACTTCGCTTTCATGCAAAAATGGTCCAGCAAAAAAAGTACTTGTATCAATATGTAGCTGAATTCCTTCATCAACAGCACCTTGATCCCCAGAGTCAGGAGCTAATTCATCTATCTACCGGTGCTCCGTCATATGACCCCTAAATTAAAAGGTAGTCTTGGTGCCGAAACTTCCGCTAGCGGAAAGCTTACTACCCCCAATGTATCGTCAAATGAGAGTCATTTGAAAACTCTAAATTTTAATATAATTATGAACAAAAAACAGTATTTTTGACCTTAATCTCAGTATTTAAACAACAATCGGACAATAGCTTTGGGACGGAGGGAGTAATTATTATTGGGAGCGGTGCACACTACACCCCCTGTACCATAAAGTAGGTACAACATATGAAGTCATATCTAAACACAATAGGGCCGTCATTTTTTTAGCCGTCTTTGTAGCAAAAGGGAGTGCAATGATTCAAAACCTGACAATATCTTCTCTGGATTGACCTGCATCAGGCTATTTTCTTGGTGCTTATCAGGCATTCAAATGATAGACTTAAGGTGTGTAGTCACCAGAGCTGCGAGGGCTATTAAGTAATCAATTAAGGAACGCTAATAGGCCAATCATTCTGCTCTTTCCTCTATATCTGCTTTTTATGGAGTCGATATGCTTTAATGGTTCCATGATTCCTGTAAATTGTTTGAACCTCTTTTGTAACGAACTACGACCCTCTTAAGTATTTTAAAGATTGAGCTTAGATGTTGTTCAACTGCAATAAGAAATATTGAATTAAAGAATGACATTTTTATATGCTCGTTATATGGTTAGTTGATATTAGGTTGCTGGATCCATCTCGAAAATATTTTTTTAACATGGACGACCTAGACCTATAGCTTAAACAATTGCGTCCGAATACGAACAGAAATGATTATAGATGATAGGCTGCCAAGGAATAATAACTTCTGTAACGCCGAGTCATATTTTGAACAGCACGCAATTAGTAATGCACAGGCTAGCTAGAGGCAGCCTACATCTATATTGATACAATTCTAATGCCAGTTATCAAAGGCTTATTTGTAAGTCTTTAATAACTGGCATTAAATTTCAATTTGTTTTTACAAAAAAATCGAAAAAGTGTTCAATGGTTATGCATCAGCTACGTTTTCTTGACCTGCATCATTTATTCTTATTATCTATTTCTAATTCAGCAAGAGCGTCTTCAAACTCATAGATATTAGCGGAATCGAGTTGAAGGAGACCCAAGCCTTGAATAAAGCATGACTTTATTTTTATGGTAAGCTTGTACCCATTTATGGTGCTCACAGCAATTACTTCGAAGTACCTCGTACCGGTAGCTTACTATAACATTATTTTAGAAATACTGCGTCCTTTTTTGTAAAGGGGGGTCAACGTATCAAGTAGTAGTAAAATGTAGTTCTAATTAGTCTTAACTATTAGCTACTATAAACATGTGCATTCTAGAATGTAATCTAGGCTCAGACTGATTGAGTGTGGTACTGTCATGTATCGCGGACTCTTGAACTTTGTCTACACTTGGGAACTGGGTATCTGGTGCTGGTAGATATTCGAAGAGGCACTGTGAACTTATACGTAGTCTAATACCGTCTTCCCGAGTTAAGTAGGATCTTGCTTCATATTCTGCCACCGCTGCTACTTGAATTTTACAGTTGTTCCAAATCGTCTCTAGATGGTCAAATGCATCTCTTAGGATTCCTTGAAAGATCATTTGGTTCCGTAGCTGCCATAGCCATGCAACCCCAATCCCGCATAGGCCATTCCATAATCGCTGAAATACCTCTGCGTAAGTTTCATCGTACCACCCATGTTGACGCATCATTGCCTCCTTTATTCTTGATCCTATAGGGGGCGCCTTTCTGGTCACCACCGCTGTTTCAAACTGGGAGACCTCCGTATCAGTTAACATGACCCCTCGCCATTGCTGGATCAACCGACGCCAAAAGGCTTTCGCTCGTTTACATTCCCAGAAGATGTGACTAATGTCCGTCTTGGTAGATGTGCATGTTCGATCTAGTACACAGCTGCTGTCTGTAGTGTTCCGAATGTGAAAGGTATTTAACTGCATAGTCACCGCCCTAAAGTGCACCCAAACTTGATAATTCGTCAGCATATTATCATGTTCCCATACCTTTTTCAACTCAACATCTTGTAAGCCAGTCCACCAGGAACTTGTCTTGCATTTTGTCTTCCACTTCTGTAGTACCGTTGATAGTTGGGGAGCTATCCCATGAAAATACAATTTGCGAAAGTCACGCCTTAAAAAAGCCCATATTTTCCGTATCGGCGTCGTTTCTTCCACTGTCCAACCTATCAAATGTAAATCCGGATAGGGTTTCAGTACAACGTAATCATCTTGTGGTGAGGATGTGTCCTCTTGATCCTGCAATGTGGTTGATATCACCCTCCATAGAATCCCATCTGCTTGTTGTGCTAGTATGCATGTATCGTTAGTCTGCGGTGTGACTCCTCTAACTCTCCCAGAAGATACATATGACCAATCATAGAATTGTAAGCATGCCGGTCCTTTATCCAGTTGGATTGGTGGCCTGACTCCCAGCTTTTGACCAATTTCCACTCTCGGTGATGCGAGAATTATTGCACACAGCCATCGTCCTATTTTGGCGCACGTGTGGGATCTTTCCCTGATTCCGGTCACCTGCCACGTAAACATTGTTTTCGTTAGTCTAGTGATTCCTAAATCTCTGATAGCCATTCTTGGTATTCGCTCATATTTCCGTGGCACTAGCACATCCGCATGTAATTCTTGGATCCACGGATTAGAGCTCCACTGATATGTTCCCCAGAAAGGCACCATGGAACCTGGGAGCAAGTCATGAAATGGATACTCATCAATGTCGATACTAACTGTGAAGACATCTGAGCGGCTTAATCCATGACTTTTCAATGCCAGACCAGTTTCCATGTCCTGTATCACCTTCGGTAAACTTGTTTGAGTGTATCGTTGTAATTTTTCCTTCTGTTCCCGGTCTGGTCCTAACCATTCCATTATAGTCCTCCCGATAGACCTTGTTGTTGTTTCGCGGACCGGTTTCCCTGCCTGACATAGTTTATAACCTGTTGTTGGGGTTATCCGTTGTCCCACCGAAACGTCCGAACCTATCCCATGTAGGTCAAGCCATGCCCTTTGGTAGGTGTCCCTCGCAGCTATCAACCATTGATACGTTAGTTTTAGTCGTTGAACCTGTAGAGCAACTGGGATCGATATTAAGCCTACACCCCCCGCCGCGTGCGGAGTATAGAGTAAAGTCGGTGAAATCTTATGCCGTTCCTTATCTGCGCTGGTACTGTTCCTCCAAATAAACGCCTTTTGAATGTGAACTAGTTCTTGTAATACTTCTCCGGACGGATCAAACATTCGTGCTGTGAACAGCAGAGACGGGATTGCAATAACATTGAATAATTGCACTCTCTCCATAAACGCCGTTCCACATTCTGTTGCTGTCGCTAATCGTCTTTTGATAGCTTGAATTCGGAGTGCCCAATTTATACTGCATAAATTCGCCCATCCAAAGTGATATCCTAAGTATCGAATGGTTTCTCCTTCCGGTATTACCGGTATTTTGTACCACTTTTTTGGTACCACTTCTGAATTTAGGAAGAGAAACTTACTTTTGGTTGGTTGGATATGCAATCCTGATAGATCACCAAATCTCCTCACAATTGCTAAAGCTACTGGAGCTTGCTCTGCTCTTTGAATGAATATAGTCGAGTCATCCACAAAGGCCGAAAAACGGTGTTGCACCGAGCGGTCACTTTTAAGAGGGTTTACCACTTGTAACTGATGTTCCTGTAGTAATGCTAGGGCCAAAGGCTCCGCTGCTATGATGAAGAGCAGTGGAGCGAGCGGACATCCCTGACGTATTCCTGATCGAACCTGTAGTGGAGTCGAAAAGCTGTTGTTTACCATAAATTCTGCTGTTGTCCCCGCGTGAAGTCTGTACAATAGATCTATAAAACCATCCGAAAATCCAAATAAGCTAAGCACTGTAAATAGGTAGTCCCGGTCCACCGTATCATATGCTTTGCTGAAATCTAGAAACAGCACCCCTGCGCTGTGGGCCGCAGATTGTCTCCTCCGATTTTTATATGTGTCGAAGGTCGCCTGCATCATTATTACGGCTTTGTCCATTTTTCTTCCAGCGACAAACCCTTGTTGGGTCTCTCCAATTAGTTGTCCCAGAAAGGCTTGCAACCGTCTGGCAAAATTTTTGCCAACAATTTGTATGCCGTAGTAAGTAAAGATATCGGCCGATAATCTAGAGCATCACTGGAGTCCCCTTTTTTTCTTAACGGTATAACTACCGCCTTTAAGAATGATGCTGGTGGGGTTGCTCCCGCTAGGATCTCATTAAAGAGTTTTGCCAAAGGTCCAATAAGGATATCAGAGAAGTCCTTGTAGAAATCATTACTTAATCCGTCATATCCAGCTGCTTTTCTTCGTGCAATACCCCTAATTGCCCAGGCAACATCCTCCTCAAGGATATCCTCCATTAACGACTTGTTTTGCATACTAGTCACCCTTCTATCCGTTGGTACCGTCATGAACTGACATAGGTCTTTCATTAATGTTGAAGTTGGTGCCACTCTATGACTTGTGCTAAGAATTGTTTTCCAGGTGGCCGCAAATCTATCGGGAATGGAAATCTTGTCCTCGAATGCTGGGCCTGAAGTTGCGTTTATTCTGGTCACTGTTTGATCTCGTTCCCAGATAGATGTCCGTTTAAATAACCATCGAACATCTGCCGCGGATCTATGAAGACGCATCCCTTTCCGAAAAGACCTTTCTTTACTCATATCTTTTGCTAAAGCCTGAACGATATGCTTTCGTAAAGTTGCATTATCCCGCGCTGTACGCTGCAGATGCCGAACTCGCTTACGTCTACGTCTCGCCACCTTCCTTCTGATATGAAAGATTATGTTTCTGCACTCATCCATGGAATTATCCCACGTTGATGTCGAGATTGGAGTGACGAAGGGTTCCACTAACCGTTCCATTACCTATCTCGAGTTTTGTCATCACGAGAACCTGGAAAGGGGTATGGCATCCGTCGATTCGCTAATTGTAATCTTGACACACTTGGGTCTTTTAGGCATAGACACAGTTGATTATGGTCAGAATATACTGAGGGAGCTTCTACCGCTACCCATACTACCCATCCTTTCCATTGATCTGATACATAAAATCTGTCGATTCGACTTGCTTGATTGCCACGCCAATAGGTGAAGTGATCTGACGGGTCAAGCTGTAAGTCTTCTTGTACAGGTGTCATAAGAAGACGTGCATCCCACAGATGCCAGGACGCAATTAGTCTCGCTAGCGCTCGACTCTCTGGTCGATGCGAACGGGTACCTCCTAATCTGTCCAATATTGGGGTGTCCACGCAATTAAAATCACCTCCTATGATGCAGTTGGAAGGTTTTCTGATGAACATATTGTTTATGTTGCTAAAGAAAAGTTCCCGTCCAACAGCATCTCCAGACGGTCCATATAAATTTATTAACGTGCAGTCATTCCATTTCACTGCTATGATTCGATTCGTCCATCTCAGTTCATAGTATGGTTTAATTTAATCCACTAATTCAGGCACGATCAGTATTGCAACTCCTCCTTGTTTATACGGGTGTACACTCCAGTAAGATAAACGTTGTGAATTGTGCGGCTGTCCCCATAACCAAGCCCATTGTGTGGCAACTTCATCCCGTTCCATCGTGGTTACTATGTGCGTTTCTTGTAAAAATATTATCTGTGCTTGATAGTCCAACATACCTCTCTTCCAGGAATACAGCCAATTGGAGATGTCTTTCTTTGTAAAACCCCTTACATTTTGAGATAATATGATTGATGTCAATTTCGTTGGGACATCTGGCCTTGCTTTGGACGATGTGTATTCCATGTCTTTCAGGAGACGATGTTTCGTAAATATGTCACTGTTTTTCATTGCAAAATATTCATGGGTAGATGCATACTTTATTGCGGTGCCCTTAGTAAGAAGTGGCGTCTTTCAGACTCTGTTCCCCTTTAGCTGCAGTTTCCTTGACCTTTGCCTGTGTTGTATCCTCTGAGTACATGTATTCAAACAATTCTTTCCACGCTGTCGGTTCTCGTTTTTCTAACGCTGTGAACTTTGCTGCATACTCCTGGTTGTCATCCATTACTTTCAAATGCCGCTGAAAGAGGCATAGAATGGTGTCAGTGGGATTGTAATTGTTCCCCATCATCGCCGCTAACTGCTCCGCAAAGATGTGACTACTTATTAACATAGTTGCCAACAGGAGTACTTGTCTTGGTGCTAGCAGTTTTAATATGGTATTTCCACCATACTGAATTTTGCGTAACTGCGTCCATTCTTGGGAGCTGTTAATAATTGCCATTTTTTGACTGTGAGATCTCATGACTGTATAACGGGTTTCCCATTCTGTGAACCATGTCCCTGGTATATCGAGAAGCCCTTCCCTTTTACCAGCTTCCACCACCTCCAGCCAACATTGCTCTCTCCATTTTTTCGTCAATTCTACTAGTACACTTGAGTGAACACTATCTAGGATATAGTGTGTTCCAGGAATATCCTTTAATAAGTGTAGTGTAGCAGCCTATTGCCTTCTCGTTGGGCCGCTTTAACCCACAATGTCTTTGTTGAGCTAATTAGCGGGAAAGGCACGCCCGTTTGTTCTTCCCATTGAAGTATTAAATTATGCCATGTGATGTTGAAGTTTTCTAGCGAGAGTGGGTTCGCTAACGTCTCCTTTTCGCATTTCATAAATTCATCCATTAGCTCAAGTTCAACCGGAACCAACTCCATTGATTCTGCGGTTTCTTCGGCTTGTTCTCGTCTGCATAATCTTTT
>MIQA02005000.1:0-33449 GCA_001887855.2 Sclerospora graminicola | reverse complement strand
CTTGACGCACTTGAAGTTGATCTGTTGTGCCTGGAGAGTTGAACGATTACTGGATGTACGTTCGATAAAGACTTACAGAAATTCAATAAGCAAGAGTAAATTTAAAGAATAGCGTTGCTTAGAGTAAATATTGAAATTGTGAAAGATAAATGTGTTTGACTTAAAAAACATACATGTACATGTCTGGTGTATATAATGGATATAAACGCAAGCGTGTGAAAAAAGGACTATTTGCTCCAGTGGTCAATTGCTTAGAAGTGTCTACTGGTAATATCGGTTATGAGGCGGGTTCGAAATCCTTCACTCTATGACTATCGAGCCCTGGGGTTCCGGTACGATGTTCACCGGGTCTGCTATTTTTTCGGACGGTGGACACGGCCGTCCATGTTGCCATGAAGTGTCTTGGTCGGGATGAGGGAGTCCGGTCCCGGGCCCGAAACGTCCGCCATTTACTGCTTAGGGGCTTTCCTAACGGGGTCACAATCCTCGGGTCACGGGATCATATGTTTTGAAACTAGGTGGGGGTTCAAATACACTCCTAAGAGGGTTATGACCCATTGATGTAGAAAGTCACAGCGAAAGACAGCCTACATGAAGAGGGTTAAAATTGGCACGTACAACCAATGTCTGATCTCCAATTGCAAGGCAGTAGATCATTTGGTTGATGATAAAGTTTCTTGAACGCAACAAACGTGTGATTGCAGTTAGCAAACATGTATCATAGTGGTCCCTTTAGTATATATCTCTTTTTTTACGCAATGTCAATTCTGATGCTTAACATTGACAGCTAGAAACTGTAATTGGACCTTGCGCGAAATAATAGCTCGGAAACGGCAAGGACAAGTGACTGGAAAGAGTGTATACGTTGTCATTAACAATTTAGACTCCGGTGGGTCACGAGTCACGGCCAAAAAAAAAGCACCCCACCCCTTCTCTGAATTACCAATGAAATCCGTGAATTCTTTGGGGTCATGTTCCATGACCCCGTTAGGAATGTCCCTAAGGGGCGTTCTTATAAAATGTCCCGGGACGGGACCCCGGGACGGTCCCAATTGACAGGACAACAGTAACTAATTAGCCTTTCATTAGTTCCGTTGAGAATATGGTAACGACGTTAACAACAGCGTTAGCTCAAGCAGCACAAACTAAACCGCGCGTTTCAAGCGTGGTTTGATCTGATGCAGCAGTTATTTGAAAGGCTTTTCGTCAAAGCTAAAGGACTGGCGTCAAGACTATCGGCGTCAGCTCAACGTTTACTAAAATTAAAAAGGAAGAGTGTGAACGTCTCCTTGATGTATTCGAAATTGTGGTGATATCGAATAAAAAGAAATGGACTATCTGGAGACAGCGCATTGTGGGAGCGGCGTTGAGTGCATAACGTTCCACCCAAATTGTTAGGTCAAGAAGCAACCCACAAAGCTGAGAAGGAACCCGTGTTTTGACGGGATGGACAGCGAAGTTAAAGAATCCGCCAGGCATATCGCCACAAGATACCATTCTTAAGAATAATTTTCTCTTTAAAAAAGGCAAATATGATCCGATAGAGATTGGTATCGTACAACGATTATGCGAACAAGAATATGGCAAATACATTCCCGAAAGGGTACAGATAAGGAATGAAAAAAATCGTTTAAGGATTTGTAGAATGCACAATTATAGCCAGACAACTTCCACAATTTATTAAACGGATCATAAATTTGGAGGACCTAGTTAGGTTGGTACAAATAATCCGAACCCAAGTTGAAGGTTGTCTAATTTTGGATTTAAAAGGGAAAAATCCTATAAAAGAGGCGTTTCTCAGTACCTGAAGCATCCAGGAAAGTATCGCTACCGCTGCAATGACGCGAACAACAGGATTAAAAGAACGTTTGGCAATGGTGGCCCAAGTAAAAACAATCAGCCAAAATCACGCCAAATATTCTCTATATTTTTCTATTTTAACTCGGGAATTCGCTGAAACATTTGTTGGAGTCCAAGTGCCATGAACATAAGCTATATAATCTACATTCAAGAAAACATGCAACACATGAGTCAGCATAGAAGAAACAAGTTGATGTTAAATGGGGAGACTAATCGTCAACAAGGATATTACTCGTGCGTGCTAAAACTTATGTGCTGGACCAGTACACGAATTTGGAAACAGGCTAAAGAAAGTGGTTCGGATGCTGTGGGTCAGGCCAGTCAGACGTTGGTCAGCTGGATCAATATGGGCAAGAAAGCGATTAATGGTGGTCATAGGAGGTCAAGAGACAGATACGGGGTTCCAGGGAGGCCATAGTAATGGAGTACCTGATATTTAAGTTGAAATATCTGAGTTCAATTTCAGACTTGTTGCCTGAAATGTGAATGTTGGATTATAAGTTATAATAATCCACAAGGAAATCCGATTCGAATGTAAATACCCAATTCAAGAGGGGATCTAATAATAAGAGTATTATTAGATCAGTTTTATATTATATGTTTGTATGATTAGGTAAGGTTTAATTATACTCCCTCCGTCCCAAAGTTATTGTCCGATTCACGGTTTTTTAGCGTCCCTTTTTATTGTTTATTTTTATTTTGACGTGCTACATCATCGTATTTATTTATGAAGTGCTCATCGATCGTAATGATTCTCTCTTTACGGTGCTCGTGAAGTAGAAACTCATATATTATAGTACTGCTCATGAAGTAGACATGGCATGTTTAGAGAGTACATTATTTGATCGCAGGCCTTTTCAGATCAATGTGCTGGACCGGACCCCGGTTGATATTATACATGGAGATGAAGAGCGCACAGTACCTCGAATGTTGGCATGCCTATAGCAGCTGATAATATATACTTGTATACCGCTCGACGTTGTCTTTCAGTCAAATTCTTCTTCTTCACAAGGATTATAGCATCATGGGTACCCCTACTTTAACCACTTCGCATTCACCCAAAAATGGCCCAACAAAAAAATAACATGTATCAGTGCAGAGATGGATTCCTCTACCACCAGCACCTTCATTGGCAGAGGCTTGAGCGAAGTTTATTGATCTACCGGTGCTCCGTCAAATGGCTCTAAAATTAGAAGGTAGTTTTGGTACTGTAACTTATGCTAGCGAAAAGCTTAAAACCCCAATTTATCATCAAATGAAAGCCCTTATAAAACCTATATTTTGATGTAATTTATAACAAAAAGCAGTATTTTTGACCTTAATCTCAGTGTTTAAACAACAATCAGACAATAACTTTGGGACGGAGGGAGTAGTAATTAGCGCTAAACCACTAATTCTTATACTTACCGTCTTGCAGCCACGTGTCTTGGATATATATTCTAGATATATAACTAAGGGACTATTTGATTACTTAGATAGTCTGCACCTAACTGTATACTGATTAAACTATCGAGGAATAAATTACATTTGTTCCTAACCTAATTGCACGCTTCATCACCTACAATTTTACAGTGTAAGCCTATAACAGCTAGTCTGTCACTCCTGGTAGCACTTTGTGGTCGGTCCTAACGACCACCGTTCGTATCGTTCCGCTACAAACTAGCGGTGCGCGGGCTGAAGAGCCGCTCGGTTGACGGCATGTCAACCGAGCGATAGTTGCGCAAGCCTTAGTGAGAGAGGCCGTCCCTCACTTTCAACAACGTAGCGTGGACGTTGTTGTGGAGGTGATGGGGACCATGGGGGCCGATATCATCAGCGTCCTCCGTGGTTTACCAAAGAGGAAGCCCTGGATACGATTAATCGCTTAAATGACATTATATCGATCCACAGGTGCACTCCGTAACAATGATGTCGCGGTCGCCACCTGCAACGCCCACAGCAAGCGTTGTGGTGGTAAAGGCGAAGATACTGCCCTTTACTGGCAAAGCGAGTGAACCCCTTCGAAGATGGTTTGCAGAGGTGGAAGATGCCATTTCTGCGCAAAAGGTTGTTGACCCACGTGAACAAGCTTATTTTGCAACTACATGCCTGGGCGATCGTGCCAGGGCATGGTCGATTACTCGCAGATCCACTGAAGAATCTGCGTTCATGACTTATCAGTAATTAAAAGCTGAGCTTAAATTCAACTTCGAAGCTCCAGAATGGAACGTTGTTGCCGACAAGAGTTCATGGATTTCCGGCAAGATAAGCTTAGTCTTCAAGCTTATGCTCAGAAGATTCAATTTTTGTCATCAAATATTGCGTATGAAGATGCGCCCCCTGCTATGCAGGTCACTGGCTTCATGAAAAGGACTTAATGACGATCCCGTCAAGCAGAGTCTTTACCGCATCCGCCAAAGACCCTGGGGGATGCTATTGACCAGAGCATGCGCGAAGTATTTGGCATGCGTTCGGCTTCATCGCATGCTGGATTCAGTCGAAGGGCTCAACAGCCTTTCGACTTTAACATGCCGCCGGTGCAGCATGTTAACCAATTTTCGAACAGACGAAGATCAAACTTCATCCCACGACATCACTACCCGCGCCAGAGCATGGGCGGAGGAGGTCCAGCCCTATGGACCTATCGGTTGCAGTTGCCTCGACGACGAGGCAATCGAAGAAAAAGAAACTTCTTCGCTGCAATCGATGCGCAAAGATGGGCATTACGCACACGAGGGCATGGCGCCGCGTCCGGCGCCACGCAGTCAACGGACTGGACAGACCGATGGTCGGCGACATCAACAGGGGCGTCCCTCTGTTGATGCTAAAAACGTCAGCAACCAGTAGGGGCGGGGTGCCCTACTGGAAGGGTTATCTTACATGCCGTCATCGGGTGTGAGGATAATAGCCCCAGACGGGACTATGTCCTGTCAAAAGATACATGGTGAAGGGAAACGTCTCATCATTCTGGAGGCGAAGACGATGTCCCTATATGCGCTTTGTTTGACACAGGAGCATCAAACATTTTCGTTAGAACCTAGAGCCTAACGTCGTTGGATTTCGTGGAGGTTGATACTCCACGAAGTATGTTGTCAGTCCGGTTAGCAACAGGTACAACCGTGACTATTCCTAAGCGTGTGATTCGCACACGCTTTGTGCTGGACGAACTGAGGTTCGAGGACGAATTCGTCGTCCTCGATGACAAGTTCGATGTAATCTTGGGCATCCCTTGGATGTCCAAGCATAAACCAACGATCGACTGGGCTAACCTGTCGATCAACTGCGGCGGACCCACAGGGACAGGTCACACTGTGAGGAATACGCCTGTATCAAACGATACAACCACAGCGTCAGGCAGTATGGTGGATAGCGAAGGAACCGCCATGTCTGATCTGGCACTATCCGCGAAAGGAACATCCGCTAATAAGAGTCAAGTGGGACTTGCATACGCAATAGAAGAGTCGTTGCGTGTTGGTAATGTGAGCAACACGGGTGACAAACACCCCGTGGTGAATTACCCACGACCAACGACGGTCGTCATGTGGAAGAATTATCCACGGTGGGAAACACCCACCGAGAGAACGAAGGTGCCAACACGGGTGAAAACAATTCCCGTGTTGAAGATGAAAAACTCACGACTGAGAGCAGTCGTGATCAGGAAGATTCCATGGTTGGCAGCAGTGGCCACCATGACGAAGAGGCCTTGCGCACGAGTGACAACGATCACCGTGTCACCGAACAGGCAATCGATCGGACGAGTGCGTCGATCGTTTGGACGAGTCCGTCGAGACGATCAGCGTCTTGACGCGGACAGAGACCGGATTAGCTACCCAGTCTCTTACACTCGACAATCCCCCGGAATCAGGTTCGGAGGTGATGGATCTTCCAGCTCTAAGCTGGAAGAAGTTTATCACGAATTTGCACGATGATCAGATCGAACAGATCTGTATCATCGTTGCAACAGATGAATTTGTTGATATTTGTGAAAAAATATCCACCGTACTAACGCACGACATTGGGAACGAGACTGTTCCCAATAAACAAACGAAGATTCAGCGCTTTGAAGCGCAAAGTTGGCAGACGCTTAAGGCGAGCTCCCCGTACAATGAGGTACTTTGAGAATACGCTGACATGTTCCCAGAACAAGTACCATGCGAGCTCCCTAAGGACAAGGGAACTCCACATGAGATCGACCTCGTGTCAGGCACGAAGTACTGCGTCACGCGGCAATGGCCATCACTGCGTGACCATCGACGAGATTTTCGAAATCGTCGTAAGGCGGGACATGTGCGGGTGTCTACCTGATCGCACTCCAGTTCCTCCTTTTGTGTAAACAAATCCACTGGTGGGCTCACGCTTATAACAATCTGAACGCAGGCACGGTACCGGCGCAAACGCCTATACCGCGGAAAGATGTCATCATTGATGGTATGAGCTGGAGCACTGTCCTCAGTGCTCTCGATTTAAGGGATGGATTTTATCAAATCCTGATGCGTGAGAAGGATATCCCCCTCACGGCAGTAAGTACTCCAAGCGTTATGCTTTGGGAGTGGCTTGTGATGCCACAGGAGCGTCGAAACGCCCCTGCAACATTCAATATATGCGTGACGCATCTTTTGCGCCCGGTGCGTGAATTCGCACCGAGCTACTTCGACGATGTGTTCATTCACAGCAAGGCTGAACACAATAAAAGCGATATAGATGTTCACAGAGAACATTTACGTCGGGTGTTAGAGCTTATTCGTAAACATAATCTCTATGTCAACTTGAAGAAGTGCACCTTTGGTGCACCTGAGATGCCCGTTCTTGGCTGCTACATGGGCATGAATGAGGTGCTCCCTGTTTCAGAGAAGGTCAGGGTGGCCCACGCCAAACAATGTCAAGGAACTTCGAAAGTTCGTTTGGTTGGCAACATATTTGCATGCAATTATGCTGGCCTTATACGACCTCTTTCTCAATTACTTAAGAAAGATGTTGAGTGGCATTGGGATTCTCAATGCCAAGATGCTTTCGATACAGCCAAGCAAAGCTTGACTGAAGCGCCTGTCTTGGCTGTAGCCGATAACGAGCGACCGGTTCTCGTTTGTGACGCGATAGATTTCGCAATCGGCTGTGCCTTGATACAGCGCGATCACGATCACCGTGGTTGCGTAATCTTTTACCAATTGCGTCAGTTGCACCCAGCCGAGCGCAACTATCCCGTGCATGACAAGGAACTCCTTGCCATGAAATATGAACTGGCCAAGTTTCGGATCTATCTCCTAGGAGATAGACCGTTTGTGATTTACACGGACCATGAGCGTTATGCACAGCCGTGAATTCCCCCAAAGAATGGCACGATGGCTGTCATTCTTTGCAGAGTACAACTTTACGGGTGTTTAAACCCGGAAAGTTGAACATGATAGCGGATGCGCTATCACGACGGCCTGATTACGAGACGAAACCGTCCGTAACTGAATACATCAGTGCAAACGGAATTCGTTCCACTGCTCAGTCATCGTCCCTAGTACGACAGCTACGACAAGCGTACAAGACAGACGAGGAGACACGTCTGTTGATTGATTACTTAAGTAACCAGTCAGATCAGAAGCGCGACGAACTACCAGAGTTTTTTTACGCATGCGTGCATCGTTGCCGATTGCACGATGGTCTGCTGCTTTGCAGCACCGACCAACAAGATGATAGTCGCTGATGTTTGGGTATTTGTGATGTTCCGATCTCGGGGCATCAAGGTCGAGAGAAGACATACGCTTCTCTCGCACCCGGTTTCTACTGGAACCAGTACAAATGGGTAGGCAAGTACGTACGCGCTTGGGAGATTTGCCAGCGCGTTTGTCTGCGCAGAATGCGCTGCTAGTTCCGACAGAGTGTTGGAAGTCCATTTCAAAGGACTTCATCTTTGGTCTTCGCCCGACAACAGTCAGAAGACTGGGATCGTGGCCATTGTGGACCGATTCAGCAAGATGATTCATCTTGCTGCAGTGTCAGCGAATGTCACCGCCGTGCAAACATCGCGAATATTGGTATTTCGGTTGCTCGGAATGCCGGAAAACATAGTCTCGGATCGAGATCCGAGATTCACAGGACGTTTCTGGCAAGGAACACTCTCGTTACTTGGCTTACGAAGCATATGTGTCTGCGGTAATGACTGCAGACAACGAAGACAATTCATTTACTGCCAATAAAGCAGTAGATGACATCGTATTATAGCGTCAAGCAGTAATACACTACGTGAAAGATGCACTTGCCTCTGCTTTTGACAAGCAGAAGCAAAATGCAGACAAAAACAGAAGGAAAAACACTAACCCCTTTCGGAAAGGCGAATTAGTTTTATTGTCAACAACTAATTTTGTTTTGCCTATACATGCAGTTAGCAACTTCCTTACACAGAAGTTGCTTCCTAATTTCATTGGATCATTCAAGGTCCAAGGTGTTAGGGGGAATGCCTATACGTTAGTCATTCCCGCGGCAACGCGCGTCCACCCAACGTTCTACGTTAGGAGGCTTAAACCTTATCTTTTGTCTCCGTATTATGGCGAGACGCATCCCAACGGCGAAAGCCGTACTTCTTCAAGTCTCCCAAAACAGACTTGTAATCGGTTTTCAACCGATTGTGGGCAGCACGGAGAATGTCAATGTCCGCCTTGTTTCGATCAACCTCCGCCATGTGCCGATCAAGCTCGACCAGCAGAAGATCATTCTTCTGCTGAAGGGCAACATGAGCGCCCCAAAGGTCGTGAATTCGCCACGAAGGGAACGATATGTCTTCACGGAGTGAGGCATATCGACGGTCGACCCAGAGAGAGCCTTCTTGAGCTTGCGGAGCTGTGATCCATGCTCCGCAACAACGACGGTGAGGGAACTATCAACCCTCACCGCTGCTCCGGATTGATAATCAGGGGAATAAGAGGTATATTCTCGAGCGCTTGCTCTCTAAGCGCTTGGTTCCCTATAAGAAGGGGCAGCGTACCGAGTACTTGGTACGCTGAATGGGTTACTCCCAAGATTTTGACTCTTGGGAGACGATCGAGGTTCTGAAGGCTGACGCCCGTGACCTCCTAAAGGAGTTTGAGAAGGACATCTCTCCCCAAACTCAAAACTCGAATATGCTGTAACACTAGGTGTTGATGCATTAAGGGCACCAATCAAGCCCTTAATCTCGGAGGGTACTGAGAAACCACCGTACCCCCGCAACTAACAAACCCTCATCGGTTAAACGAGGAGCGCCCCTTGGACAACAAGAGCAGCTGAGATGAGAAGGGACACCACAATTTATCCCTTCGTTGATGCAGGTGTAATGGATAAACACCATTTACCCGAACGCGTGTGCGAGTGCTTTAAAAAGCGCTCGCGCATTACGTGAACTCGCCTCACGTAATCATCGGGTCCCTTGTTGTAATTTTCAACAAAGACATTCCAGCTTTGAGTCAGGGCGTTAGCAAACCGGCGAGCATATGAGGCCAGTACTCGAGAGCTGCTTGCTGCCCTAGTTTTTCAGGTCCGCATTTATCAACTGAAGAACGAGGTAGCTGACCTTGTTCGGGAGAGGGGCCGGTACAAGTTACTGTCCGAATCCATCGACTTCCTGCGCATCCTACACCAGAAAACAGTATCCACCTCGGAGTCCAACGTAAGTGCGGCCACTCTTGACCTGGTTTGCTTTCTCAGCTTCTCACTCTAGATGTTCCTGCAGGAAACCGCTTCCTGTACCTCCACACCTTGCTGGTTGAGTCTTCCCATTCTTCCCGAGAAAGGGCCAAGTGCTACGAGCGGTATGTCCCGCATCTCTCAGCAATTGGAAGTATCGCAAGTGATCTTGGGTCAGCTAGAACGATACAGATTCCACGTCTTGAGGAAGCTAGAGAGGCGCAAGAAACATTTGAAACAGTTAACCTCCTAGCTACCTGAACTCCAATCCCAAATCCAAGTATATCAGGAGGTGTATGCCGAGTCCCAATCGAACTTGGCTAAATCCAAAGTGGTAGACTCCGACCTCCTGGACCAGCGAACGGATTCCTTGTCTGCGATACAGGCTGCCCGGGACCGGCTGTAGAAGCGAGTGCCAGGGTGGCGCATCTGATACAGGGGCCCGCGTCTATCTGACGCCCCATTCGGAATCTTCTCGACCAGGCCTGCCCCCGTAGTCTCGATTCGACTCTACCGCCGGCCCGTCCTTGCCATTGTCTGCTGACTCTGGTGCCGGCATCAAAACATTCGGAGGGAAGACGTCGGTCTCAGATAACTTGAAGACTGCAGATGCTGGGGTGACCAGGCGGCTTAGGATCTGGAATTCTTCCCGGGACCCTGAACCTCCGCAGTCACCACAGCTGGCTGCTACTCCACCCACCGAGAGCTCCACGACAATCGGAGGCAGATGTAGGTTCAGTCGGATCTCGTCCCTCCCATCTCAGGCGGTCACTAAACGGCCCAAGTAGTCTGCTTTGTTAGCGGAAGTTTCAAAGGTCTGGAGTGAAGACGAACTGGGCTCCAGCCCGGATTCAAACTCGACCACTTCCTATTAGCCGGATTCTGGAGGGCCGCCCCCACGTGACAATGTCCAAGAGTATTCGCCTGACTCTCCGCCCTCTCCGATTCTTTTTGGCATTTCTCCTCATGACCCCCGAGGACCATCCACCGCTTCCCAGGACGAGGAAGGGAAATCAGGCCTGTTCGCAATAGACGACGACGAGGCCACCACCGAGTCTTTTGAAAAGTCACCCCGTCGAGACGACTACGAGCCGGCTTCGGACGTGGACAAGTCTGAGGGGTCAGCTGCAGAGTCCAAGGAGTCGGTTGAAGTGTTTCCTCCCCTTTGGTATCTCGTCGGGAAGCCTTGAGCTTTTCTGCCTCGAGTGCGGTCCAGATGAAAGGCATGTGCGTCGCTGATCTCACTGGCGGCGATATCTCCGATTGTTGTCTCGTCCAGCGTTTTGAATATCCCCTCCGCCTTCCCGGGCACCACGTTCTTCGGCCTGGCGTCCTGACCTAGCACAGTCAGGTGCGATTGACGAGTTAATGGAGACGAAACCTTGGATAATATTGGCCACTGAGATGTCAGATAATGGTGCCAGCTGTTCGATGACTTCCAAGAAAAATATAGGGAGTTCGTTGCTACCCATGCCCTGGCTATTTAGGAATCTACACACTTTCTATACATCTCAGCGGAGGCTCGACGAACCGATCCGCCCCTCAAAGCTTATTTCGCCTACCGGAAACGACGACACAATCGGGCTAGAGAGGCATGAGCTCGTTTGTGTGCACTTGTCCTAGATGGCATCAGGAGCGGTGCATGCGACCTGGACCTGTTTCTTTCTCCTTTTATACTCCACTTCGCAAACCGGAAAATTGAGAAGAAAGGGGAACTTGCAGAGGATGCCACGTGATATCCTGGCCTGGGTGACCCGGAACAGACCACCCCCCCTCTGAATCTTTGATAGACATCGACCGGCAGGACCCCTGGCACAATCAATACCGTGACCATCCCATCAATCATCCGAGAGATCAAGTGCCTCGGCTCCGCGACAAATATCGTCGTCGCAATGAAGGACGACCTGGCTCGTAGTTTGCTCCGAACCGTCTTGTACTTCGTTCGTTTAATCATTTTTATTTTCTTACCCATATGTCCTTCAATGTTCCTTATAGCTCTTGTTCCATCCTTCGTTTGTTTCCAACTCTTCCGCTCATTTCGGTCCACCTCCTGCCTTCCATATTGGCGAATAGCCCTGACCGGCTTTGGAACGTATATGTGACTTACCGTCTGTTCTTCGAGCTGGTTTGATCGTCACTGACCCGATCAGCAGGAAGCGCCTTTAGAGGGACCTCCTGTCTTCGTAGAGTGGTTCATACTCCTCCAGTTTTTTGTATCCATTTTACTGGCCTGGTCATCAAACTTTCATTTCTTTGACTAGTTGAACTTGGATATGCGAATTTCGTCCTTGATCGGTCCGATTATCTCTGTTAACCTGTTAATTTCCGCAAATTCGCCTAGCATAGATGGATCTGAAACTGTGAGGCCGACCTGGTCTCCCATGGCCACCGTAGACAGATGATCTGCACTTTTGTTCCACTCTCTTTTAACGTGTAGCATTTTATGCTCTGGCCATTTCCTCAGGGATGCCACGACCCGGTTATTCAACAATGTTAGTCGGGGAGCCTTGGAGTCACCACATATAATAATCCGCCCCTGCGTCTGGCCGGCCAGCAAATCTAAATAAAGCAGCAGTCCTCGGTATTCCGCCTCATTCACGGTTATACCAGGCATAAAGTCGGAAGCATCGGTCACCAATTTCCACTCGGGTAGCTTCTACAAGATGGCACAGAAAGCACCCACTCCCTTCCTGACACTATCTGACCCGTCGAAGCTCAACTCCATTAACCCTTCTGCTGAACCGACAGTTGGTGGCGGGAGTGTGATGAATTGCCGTGGCTGCTTCCGGGGCGCTATCGCTATCAGCGCTTTTTCCCCTTCTGCTCTTGGTGTGATGCTGGCCGCTAATGCACCCAGTTTCTTTTCTTCTCCTTTAGTGTATTTGATCAACTCTAGTGACCTCTGGGACAACAGTGCAGCCCATCTATCCAGTCGACCATCGATTACGTTCGCCGAAGAAGTCATGACAAGGTCGACCGCCTGGATTACACCTTGATAGGCCGGAACATCAGCATTGTATAACACACATCCAGGATCCGTAGCAAGGCCAGAACCTTCTTGTCCACCAGCCCATAGTTCACTTCGTTGGTTTTCGGAGTTCGGCTGGTGAACATCACAGGGCAATATACACCATCACGACATTGTACTAAGGCAGCCGAGATGACCCCTTGTAAGCATTGATGATGACCACTGGTACCTTATCTGAATTAAAGTGCTTCATTACCGGTCGCCATCTTTGCTTTTAGCATCCCAAAGGCCACCTTTGTCCTAGTCATGTGGTCATCCGACCTGGCCGGATTTGGGTCGGTGAGCTGGTCGCCTGCAGGGGCTGACTGTTCCACCTTCTCATTGGCTAAAATATCTGACACGGGCAGCAGTTCTTCTTGCTGGTCCTGCTCCCGCAACTTATGGTAATCCACCTCCCGCAGTTCGTGCAACACTGCTGCGTAGACCGCAAGTCCTCGATGAAGCGACTGTAAAAGTTCAGGCCACCTAAAAAGGATTGCATGGCCTTCAATGACCGCGGGAAGGGCGAATTACTTAAAGACTCCAAATCTTTTGAGTTGAGCTCCAATCCAGCAATCGAGACATGTTGACCCAAACAGGACACCTTAGTTTTTCCTCAGAAACTTTCACCGCACGTCCAGCTACAGTGTAGCTGGACGTAACCCCTCGCGGATGATACTGCCGAAAGGTCGGAGGTGAATGATGCTATTGTTTTAGTGGAGACCCCTACGGCGCAAGACAAAAGCTCTGTTGGGACCGAGACTAAAGCCGACCAGGTCTGCATTCACGAAGGGGGCGACCTGTATGGCGAAGGCATAGAAGATCAGATGGCAGTGCTACCTGAGGTGACTCCCTGCCCTCCAGAGTTTACTATGGAAGATATACAGGTGGGCGACCCAGACGTGAACACTTCAGAAGATATCAGCAGGTTGAAGGATATCATATGGAAAAGGAGGCATCTGCTGATCGGCCCAGGTAATGCACTACCTCCGGCCGCCCATGGGGCAGTATGCGACATCGAAGCCAGTATCGCAAAGTTGCCGAAGGGTTGCCCCCCAGTATCGAGTAAATTTGTCAGAACTCATTAAAGGGCTACTGGCTACCAAGATCATCCAGCCATCCACTTTGCCATGGGCGTCGCCTATCGTAATCATTATAAAGAAAAACAGGGTGGACATAAGGTTGTGAATTGGTTACCGGCTGGTAACCGGCTAATTAAGTTGATTATTTACCCGATGCCGCTAATTAACGACCTGCTGGAGGATTTGGATATAGTTTTATGGTATTGCTCGTTGGACATTGCTAGTGGATTTTAAATGCTCTCTATGACTGACCGTGCACGAGAAATTTGTGCGTTTGGTACGCTCTTCGGGTTGTTCCTGTGGAACCGGATGCCGTTTGGCCTTAAAAATGCCCCACAGATATACCAGCGGCTTATAGATAACGCATTGTATGGGCACTACAAGATCAAGGCAGACCAGGATCCCGCCTTGGTCGGTGATGCGTTTACCGAAGGTGACCCTGACCCTGATCAAAAACCTCCGGTTCTGTGGCGGCGGTCCTACATCGATGAAATTCTTGTGACGCTACTACCTGGCATTTGTTATGTGAAAAGTGGAGCAATTGATGATACCATGTAAAAGTGGATAGTGCGGTGAAAGTTTCTGAGGAAAAACTAAGGTGTCCTGTTTGGGTCAACATGTCTCGATTGCTGGATTGGAGCTCAACTCAAAAGATTTGGAGTCTTTAAGTAATTCGCCCTTCCCGCGGTCATTGAAGGCCATGCAATCCTTTTTAGGTGGCCTGAACTTTTACAGTCGCTTCATCGAGGACTTGCGGTCTACGCAGCAGTGTTGCACGAACTGCGGGAGGTGGATTACCATAAGTTGCGGGAGCAGGACCAGCAAGAAGAACTGCTGCCCGTGTCAGATATTTTAGCCAATGAGAAGGTGGAACAGTCAGCCCCTGCAGGCGACCAGCTCACCGACCCAAATCCGGCCAGGTCGGATGACCACATGACTAGGACAAAGGTGGCCTTTGGGATGCTAAAAGCAAAGATGGCGACCGGTAATGAAGCACTTTAATTCAGATAAGGTACCAGTGGTCATCATCAATGCTTACAAGGGGTCATCTCGGCTGCCTTAGTACAATGTCGTGATGGTGTATATTGCCCTGTGATGTTCACCAGCCGAACTCCGAAAACCAACGAAGTGAACTATGGGCTGGTGGACAAGAAGGTTCTGGCCTTGCTACGGATCCTGGATGTGTGTTATACAATGCTGATGTCCCGGCCTATCAAGGTGTAATCCAGGCGGTCGACCTTGTCATGACTTCTTCGGCGAACGTAATTGATGGTCGACTGGATAGATGGGCTGCACTGTTGTCCCAGAGGTCACTAGAGTTGATCAAATACACTAAAGGAGAAGAAAAGAAACTGGGTGCATTAGCGGCCAGCATCACACCAAGAGCAGAAGGGGAAAAAGCGCTGATAGCGATAGCGCCCCGGAAGCAGCCACGGCAATTCATCACACTCCCGCCACCAACTGTCGGTTCAGCAGAAGGGTTAATGGAGTTGAGCTTCGACGGGTCAGATAGTGTCAGGAAGGGAGTGGGTGCTTTCTGTGCCATCTTGTAGAAGCTACCCGAGTGGAAATTGGTGACCGATGCTTCCGACTTTACGCCTGGTATAACCGTGAATGAGGCGGAATACCGAGGACTGCTGCTTTATTTAGATTTGCTGGCCGGCCAGACGCAGGGGCGGATTATTATATGTGGTGACTCCAAGGCTCCCCGACTAACATTGTTGAATAACCGGGTCGTGGCATCCCTGAGGAAATGGCCAGAGCATAAAATGCTACACGTTAAAAGAGAGTGGAACAAAAGTGCAGATCATCTGTCTACGGTGGCCATGGGAGACCAGGTCGGCCTCACAGTTTCAGATCCATCTATGCTAGGCGAATTTGCGGAAATTAACAGGTTAACAGAGATAATCGGACCGATCAAGGACGAAATTCGCATATCCAAGTTCAACTAGTCAAAGAAATGAAAGTTTGATGACCAGGCCAGTAAAATGGATACAAAAAACTGGAGGAGTATGAACCACTCTACGAAGACAGGAGGTCCCTCTAAAGGCGCTTCCTGCTGATCGGGTCAGTGACGATCAAACCAGCTCGAAGAACAGACGGTAAGTCACATATACGTTCCAAAGCCGGTCAGGGCTATTCGCCAATATGGAAGGCAGGAGGTGGACCGAAATGAGCGGAAGAGTTGGAAACAAACGAAGGATGGAACAAGAGCTATAAGGAACATTGAAGGACATATGGGTAAGAAAATAAAAATGATTAAACGAACGAAGTACAAGACGGTTCGGAGCAAACTACGAGCCAGGTCGTCCTTCATTGCGACGACGATATTTGTCGCGGAGCCGAGGCACTTGATCTCTCGGATGATTGATGGGATGGTCACGGTATTGATTGTGCCAGGGGTCCTGCCGGTCGATGTCTATCAAAGATTCAGAGGGGGGGTGGTCTGTTCCGGGTCACCCAGGCCAGGATATCACGTGGCATCCTCTGCAAGTTCCCCTTTCTTCTCAATTTTCCGGTTTGCGAAGTGGAGTATAAAAGGAGAAAGAAACAGGTCCAGGTCGCATGCACCGCTCCTGATGCCATCTAGGACAAGTGCACACAAACGAGCTCATGCCTCTCTAGCCCGATTGTGTCGTCGTTTCCGGTAGGCGAAATAAGCTTTGAGGGGCGGATCGGTTCGTCGAGCCTCCGCTGAGATGTATAGAAAGTGTGTAGATTCCTAAATAGCCAGGGCATGGGTAGCAACGAACTCCCTATATTTTTCTTGGAAGTCATCGAACAGCTGGCACCATTATCTGACATCTCAGTGGCCAATATTATCCAAGGTTTCGTCTCCATTAACTCGTCAATCGCACCTGACTGTGCTAGGTCAGGACGCCAGGCCGAAGAACGTGGTGCCCGGGAAGGCGGAGGGGATATTCAAAACGCTGGACGAGACAACAATCGGAGATATCGCCGCCAGTGAGATCAGCGACGCACATGCCTTTCATCTGGACCGCACTCGAGGCAGAAAAGCTCAAGGCTTCCCGACGAGATACCAAAGGGGAGGAAACACTTCAACCGACTCCTTGGACTCTGCAGCTGACCCCTCAGACTTGTCCACGTCCGAAGCCGGCTCGTAGTCGTCTCGACGGGGTGACTTTTCAAAAGACTCGGTGGTGGCCTCGTCGTCGTCTATTGCGAACAGGCCTGATTTCCCTTCCTCGTCCTGGGAAGCGGTGGATGGTCCTCGGGGGTCATGAGGAGAAATGCCAAAAAGAATCGGAGAGGGCGGAGAGTCAGGCGAATACTCTTGGACATTGTCACGTGGGGGCGGCCCTCCAGAATCCGGCTAATAGGAAGTGGTCGAGTTTGAATCCGGGCTGGAGCCCAGTTCGTCTTCACTCCAGACCTTTGAAACTTCCGCTAACAAAGCAGACTACTTGGGCCGTTTAGTGACCGCCTGAGATGGGAGGGACGAGATCCGACTGAACCTACATCTACCTCCGATTGTCGTGGAGCTCTCGGTGGGTGGAGTAGCAGCCAGCTGTGGTGACTGCGGAGGTTCAGGGTCCCGGGAAGAATTCCAGATCCTAAGCCGCCTGGTCACCCCAGCATCTGCAGTCTTCAAGTTATCTGAGACCGACGTCTTCCCTCCGAATGTTTTGATGCCGGCACCAGAGTCAGCAGACAATGGCAAGGACGGGCCGGCGGTAGAGTCGAATCGAGACTACGGGGGCAGGCCTGGTCGAGAAGATTCCGAATGGGGCGTCAGATAGACGCGGGCCCCTGTATCAGATGCGCCACCCTGGCACTCGCTTCTACAGCCGGTCCCGGGCAGCCTGTATCGCAGACAAGGAATCCGTTCGCTGGTCCAGGAGGTCGGAGTCTACCACTTTGGATTTAGCCAAGTTCGATTGGGACTCGGCATACACCTCCTGATATACTTGGATTTGGGATTGGAGTTCAGGTAGCTAGGAGGTTAACTGTTTCAAATGTTTCTTGCGCCTCTCTAGCTTCCTCAAGACGTGGAATCTGTATCATTCTAGCTGACCCAAGATCACTTGCGATACTTCCAATTGCTGAGAGATGCGGGACATACCGCTCGTAGCACTTGGCCCTTTCTCGGGAAGAATGGGAAGACTCAACCAGCAAGGTGTGGAGGTACAGGAAGCGGTTTCCTGCAGGAACATCTAGAGTGAGAAGCTGAGAAAGCAAACCAGGTCAAGAGTGGCCGCACTTACGTTGGACTCCGAGGTGGATACTGTTTTCTGGTGTAGGATGCGCAGGAAGTCGATGGATTCGGACAGTAACTTGTACCGGCCCCTCTCCCGAACAAGGTCAGCTACCTCGTTCTTCAGTTGATAAATGCGGACCTGAAAAACTAGGGCAGCAAGCAGCTCTCGAGTACTGGCCTCATATGCTCGCCGGTTTGCTAACGCCCTGACTCAAAGCTGGAATGTCTTTGTTGAAAATTACAACAAGGGACCCGATGATTACGTGAGGCGAGTTCACGTAATGCGCGAGCGCTTTTTAAAGCACTCGCACACGCGTTCGGGTAAATGGTGTTTATCCATTACACCTGCATCAACGAAGGGATAAATTGTGGTGTCCCTTCTCATCTCAGCTGCTCTTGTTGTCCAAGGGGCGCTCCTCGTTTAACCGATGAGGGTTTGTTAGTTGCGGGGGTACGGTGGTTTCTCAGTACCCTCCGAGATTAAGGGCTTGATTGGTGCCCTTAATGCATCAACACCTAGTGTTACAGCATATTCGAGTTTTGAGTTTGGGGAGAGATGTCCTTCTCAAACTCCTTTAGGAGGTCACGGGCGTCAGCCTTCAGAACCTCGATCGTCTCCCAAGAGTCAAAATCTTGGGAGTAACCCATTCAGCGTACCAAGTACTCGGTACGCTGCCCCTTCTTATAGGGAACCAAGCGCTTAGAGAGCAAGCGCTCGAGAATATACCTCTTATTCCCCTGATTATCAATCCGGAGCAGCGGTGAGGGTTGATAGTTCCCTCACCGTCGTTGTTGCGGAGCATGGATCACAGCTCCGCAAGCTCAAGAAGGCTCTCTCTGGGTCGACCGTCGATATGCCTCACTCCGTGAAGACATATCGTTCCCTTCGTGGCGAATTCACGACCTTTGGGGCGCTCATGTTGCCCTTCAGCAATAGAATGATCTTCTGCTGGTCGAGCTTGATCGGCACATGGCGGAGGTTGATCGAAACAAGGCGGACATTGACATTCTCCGTGCTGCCCACAATCGGTTGAAAACCGATTACAAGTCTGTTTTGGGAGACTTGAAGAAGTACGGCTTTCGCCGTTGGGATGCGTCTCGCCATAATACGGAGACAAAAGATAAGGTTTAAGCCTCCTAACGTAGAACGTTGGGTGGACGCGCGTTGCCGCGGGAATGACTAACGTATAGGCATTCCCCCTAACACCTTGGACCTTGAATGATCCAATGAAATTAGGAAGCAACTTCTGTGTAAGGAAGTTGCTAACTGCATGTATAGGCAAAACAAAATTAGTTGTTGACAATAAAACTAATTCGCCTTTCCGAAAGGGGTTAGTGTTTTTCCTTCTGTTTTTGTCTGCATTTTGCTTCTGCTTGTCAAAAGCAGAGGCAAGTGCATCTTTCACGTAGTGTATTACTGCTTGACGCTATAATACGATGTCATCTACTGCTTTATTGGCAGTAAATGAATTGTCTTCGTTGTCTGCAGTCATTACCGCAGACACATATGCTTCGTAAGCCAAGTAACGAGAGTGTCAACTGAAGCTGACTGTGTTTCTACTGTTGTAACGGTAGACTCATCAAATGTTTCGCAAGCTGCTGTTGCAACTTGCGCAACGACTCGCTCAACTTTGAGCGGGTTCCTCCCCCACTTAGATTTGGCACACCGCCAAGCAACCCGGGATTCGTGGATGCCTCATGACATTCATGAAGAACTGGCTTTGCTTTGTCGAATCATGCAGTTGTTTATCGCAAACTCAGTAAGTAGCAAGAAGTCACTCCACTGATAAGAGGCATGCGCGTACGAACGCAGCATGTCTCTGAGAACGCGGTTAACGGGTTCTGTTTGCCCATTCGTTTCCGGATGATCCGCAGTTGCCATTTTCAACTGCGTGCCAAGTAACGAGAGTGTTCCTTGCCAGAAACGTCCTGTGAATCTCGGGTCTCGATCCGAGACTATGTTTTCCGGTATTTCGTGCAAACGAAATACCTTGGCAACGAATCCGCGATGTTTGCCCGGCGGTGACATTCGCTGATACTGCAGCAAGATGAATCATCTTGCTGAACCGGTCTACAAAAGCCACGATCCCAGTCTTCTGACTGTTGTCGGGCGAAGACCAAAGATGAAGTCCTTTTAAATGGACTTCCAGCACTCTGTCGGAACCAGCAGAGATTGGAGGAGAGCCTACGCAGAATGCGCAGACTTTACGCGTTGGCAAATCTCCCAAGCGCGTACGTACTTGCCTACCCATTTGTACTGGTTCCAGTAGAAATCGGGTGCGAGAGAAGCGTATGTCTTCTCTCGACCTTGATGCCCCAAGATCGGAGCATCACGATACCCAAACATCAGCGACTATCATCTTGTTGGTCGGTGCTGCAAAGCAGCAGACCATCGTGCAATCGGCAACGATGCACGCATGCGTAAAAAAACTCTGGTAGTTCGTCGCGCTTCTGATCTGACTGGTTACTTAAGTAATCAATCAACAGACGTGTCTCCTCGTCTGTCTTGTACGCTTGTCGTAGCTGTCGTACTAGGGACGATGACTGAGCAGTGGAACGAATTCCGTTTGCACTGATGTATTCAGTTACGGACGGTTTCGTCTCGTAATCAGGCCGTCGTGATAGCGCATCCGCTATCATGTTCAACTTTCCGGGTTTAAACACCCGTAAAGTTGTACTCTGCAAAGAATGACAGCCATCGTGCCATTCTTTGGGGGAATTCACGGCTGTGCATAACGCTCATGGTCCGTGTAAATCACAAACGGTCTATCTCCTAGGAGATAGATCCGAAACTTGGCCAGTTCATATTTCATGGCAAGGAGTTCCTTGTCATGCACGGGATAGTTGCGCTCGGCTGGGTGCAACTGACGCAATTGGTAAAAGATTACGCAACCACGGTGATCGTGATCGCGCTGTATCAAGGCACAGCCGATTGCGAAATCTATCGCGTCACAAACGAGAACCGGTCGCTCGTTATCGGCTACAGCCAAGACAGGCGCTTCAGTCAAGCTTTGCTTGGCTGTATCGAAAGCATCTTGGCATTGAGAATCCCAATGCCACTCAACATCTTTCTTAAGTAATTGAGAAAGAGGTCGTATAAGGCCAGCATAATTGCATGCAAATATGTTGCCAACCAAACGAACTTTCGAAGTTCCTTGACATTGTTTGGCGTGGGCCACCCTGACCTTCTCTGAAACAGGGAGCACCTCATTCATGCCCATGTAGCAGCCAAGAACGGGCATCTCAGGTGCACCAAAGGTGCACTTCTTCAAGTTGACATAGAGATTATGTTTACGAATAAGCTCTAACACCCGACGTAAATGTACTCTGTGAACATCTATATCGCTTTTATTGTGTTCAGCCTTGCTGTGAATGAACACATCGTCGAAGTAGCTCGGTGCGAATTCACGCACCGGGCGCAAAAGATGCGTCACGCATATATTGAATGTTGCAGGGGCGTTTCGACGCTCCTGTGGCATCACAAGCCACTCCCAAAGCATAACGCTTGGAGTACTTACTGCCGTGAGGGGGATATCCTTCTCACGCATCAGGATTTGATAAAATCCATCCCTTAAATCGAGAGCACTGAGGACAGTGCTCCAGCTCATACCATCAATGATGACATCTTTCCGCGGTATAGGCGTTTGCGCCGGTACCGTGCCTGCGTTCAGATTGTTATAAGCGTGAGCCCACCAGTGGATTTGTTTACACAAAAGGAGGAACTGGAGTGCGATCAGGTAGACACCCGCACATGTCCCGCCTTACGACGATTTCGAAAATCTCGTCGATGGTCACGCAGTGATGGCCATTGCCGCGTGACGCAGTACTTCGTGCCTGACACGAGGTCGATCTCATGTGGAGTTCCCTTGTCCTTAGGGAGCTCGCATGGTACTTGTTCTGGGAACATGTCAGCGTATTCTCAAAGTACCTCATTGTACGGGGAGCTCGCCTTAAGCGTCTGCCAACTTTGCGCTTCAAAGCGCTGAATCTTCGTTTGTTTATTGGGAACAGTCTCGTTCCCAATGTCGTGCGTTAGTACGGTGGATATTTTTTCACAAATATCAACAAATTCATCTGTTGCAACGATGATACAGATCTGTTCGATCTGATCATCGTGCAAATTCGTGATAAACTTCTTCCAGCTTAGAGCTGGAAGATCCATCACCTCCGAACCTGATTCCGGGGGATTGTCGAGTGTAAGAGACTGGGTAGCTAATCCGGTCTCTGTCCGCGTCAAGACGCTGATCGTCTCGACGGACTCGTCCAAACGATCGACGCACTCGTCCGATCGATTGCCTGTTCGGTGACACGGTGATCGTTGTCACTCGTGCGCAAGGCCTCTTCGTCATGGTGGCCACTGCTGCCAACCATGGAATCTTCCTGATCACGACTGCTCTCAGTCGTGAGTTTTTCATCTTCAACACGGGAATTGTTTTCACCCGTGTTGGCACCTTCGTTCTCTCGGTGGGTGTTTCCCACCGTGGATAATTCTTCCACATGACGACCGTCGTTGGTCGTGGGTAATTCACCACGGGGTGTTTGTCACCCGTGTTGCTCACATTACCAACACGCAACGACTCTTCTATTGCGTATGCAAGTCCCACTTGACTCTTATTAGCGGATGTTCCTTTCGCGGATAGTGCCAGATCAGACATGGCGGTTCCTTCGCTATCCACCATACTGCCTGACGCTGTGGTTGTATCGTTTGATACAGGCGTATTCCTCACAGTGTGACCTGTCCCTGTGGGTCCGCCGCAGTTGATCGACAGGTTAGCCCAGTCGATCGTTGGTTTATGCTTGGACATCCAAGGGATGCCCAAGATTACATCGAACTTGTCATCGAGGACGACGAATTCGTCCTCGAACCTCAGTTCGTCCAGCACAAAGCGTGTGCGAATCACACGCTTAGGAATAGTCACGGTTGTACCTGTTGCTAACCGGACTGACAACATACTTCGTGGAGTATCAACCTCCACGAAATCCAACGACGTTAGGCTCTAGGTTCTAACGAAAATGTTTGATGCTCCTGTGTCAAACAAAGCGCATATAGGGACATCGTCTTCGCCTCCAGAATGATGAGACGTTTCCCTTCACCATGTATCTTTTGACAGGACATAGTCCCGTCTGGGGCTATTATCCTCACACCCGATGACGGCATGTAAGATAACCCTTCCAGTAGGGCACCCCGCCCCTACTGGTTGCTGACGTTTTTAGCATCAACAGAGGGACGCCCCTGTTGATGTCGCCGACCATCGGTCTGTCCAGTCCGTTGACTGCGTGGCGCCGGACGCGGCGCCATGCCCTCGTGTGCGTAATGCCCATCTTTGCGCATCGATTGCAGCGAAGAAGTTTCTTTTTCTTCGATTGCCTCGTCGTCGAGGCAACTGCAACCGATAGGTCCATAGGGCTGGACCTCCTCCGCCCATGCTCTGGCGCGGGTAGTGATGTCGTGGGATGAAGTTTGATCTTCGTCTGTTCGAAAATTGGTTAACATGCTGCACCGGCGGCATGTTAAAGTCGAAAGGCTGTTGAGCCCTTCGACTGAATCCAGCATGCGATGAAGCCGAACGCATGCCAAATACTTCGCGCATGCTCTGGTCAATAGCATCCCCCAGGGTCTTTGGCGGATGCGGTAAAGACTCTGCTTGACGGGATCGTCATTAAGTCCTTTTCATGAAGCCAGTGACCTGCATAGCAGGGGGCGCATCTTCATACGCAATATTTGATGACAAAAATTGAATCTTCTGAGCATAAGCTTGAAGACTAAGCTTATCTTGCCGGAAATCCATGAACTCTTGTCGGCAACAACGTTCCATTCTGGAGCTTCGAAGTTGAATTTAAGCTCAGCTTTTAATTACTGATAAGTCATGAACGCAGATTCTTCAGTGGATCTGCGAGTAATCGACCATGCCCTGGCACGATCGCCCAGGCATGTAGTTGCAAAATAAGCTTGTTCACGTGGGTCAACAACCTTTTGCGCAGAAATGGCATCTTCCACCTCTGCAAACCATCTTCGAAGGGGTTCACTCGCTTTGCCAGTAAAGGGCAGTATCTTCGCCTTTACCACCACAACGCTTGCTGTGGGCGTTGCAGGTGGCGACCGCGACATCATTGTTACGGAGTGCACCTGTGGATCGATATAATGTCATTTAAGCGATTAATCGTATCCAGGGCTTCCTCTTTGGTAAACCACGGAGGACGCTGATGATATCGGCCCCCATGGTCCCCATCACCTCCACAACAACGTCCACGCTACGTTGTTGAAAGTGAGGGACGGCCTCTCTCACTAAGGCTTGCGCAACTATCGCTCGGTTGACATGCCGTCAACCGAGCGGCTCTTCAGCCCGCGCACCGCTAGTTTGTAGCGGAACGATACGAACGGTGGTCGTTAGGACCGACCACAAAGTGCTACCAGGAGTGACAGACTAGCTGTTATAGGCTTACACTGTAAAATTGTAGGTGATGAAGCGTGCAATTAGGTTAGGAACAAATGTAATTTATTCCTCGATAGTTTAATCAGTATACAGTTAGGTGCAGACTATCTAAGTAATCAAATAGTCCCTTAGTTATATATCTAGAATATATATCCAAGACACGTGGCTGCAAGACGGTAAGTATAAGAATTAGTGGTTTAGCGCTAATTACTACTCCCTCCGTCCCAAAGTTATTGTCTGATTGTTGTTTAAACACTGAGATTAAGGTCAAAAATACTGCTTTTTGTTATAAATTACATCAAAATATAGGTTTTATAAGGGCTTTCATTTGATGATAAATTGGGGTTTTAAGCTTTTCGCTAGCATAAGTTACAGTACCAAAACTACCTTCTAATTTTAGAGCCATTTGACGGAGCACCGGTAGATCAATAAACTTCGCTCAAGCCTCTGCCAATGAAGGTGCTGGTGGTAGAGGAATCCATCTCTGCACTGATACATGTTATTTTTTTGTTGGGCCATTTTTGGGTGAATGCGAAGTGGTTAAAGTAGGGGTACCCATGATGCTATAATCCTTGTGAAGAAGAAGAATTTGACTGAAAGACAACGTCGAGCGGTATACAAGTATATATTATCAGCTGCTATAGGCATGCCAACATTCGAGGTACTGTGCGCTCTTCATCTCCATGTATAATATCAACCGGGGTCCGGTCCAGCACATTGATCTGAAAAGGCCTGCGATCAAGTATGTACTCTTAAACGATGCCATGTTACTTCATGAGCAAGTACTATATATTTATGAGATTTCTACTTCACGAGATGTAAAGGGAGAGGACTCATTACGATCGACTGTAAGCACTTCATAAATAAAATAGATGCTGTTAGCACTTCATAAATAAAAATGACATAAAAATGGGACGCTAAAAACCGTGAATCGGACAATAACTTTGGGACGGAGGGAGTATAATTAAACCTTACCTAATCATACAAACATATAATATAAAACTGATCTAATAATACTCTTATTATTAGATCCCCTCTTGAATTGGGTATTTACATTCGAATCGGATTTCCTTGTGGATTATTATAACTTATAATCCAACATTCACATTTCAGGCAACAAGTCTGAAATTGAACTCAGATATTTCAACTTAAATATCAGGTACTCCATTACTATGGCCTCCCTGGAACCCCGTATCTGTCTCTTGACCTCCTATGACCACCATTAATCGCTTTCTTGCCCATATTGATCCAGCTGACCAACGTCTGACTGGCCTGACCCACAGCATCCGAACCACTTTCTTTAGCCTGTTTCCAAATTCGTGTACTGGTCCAGCACATAAGTTTTAGCACGCACGAGTAATATCCTTGTTGACGATTAGTCTCCCCATTTAACATCAACTTGTTTCTTCTATGCTGACTCATGTGTTGCATGTTTTCTTGAATGTAGATTATATAGCTTATGTTCATGGCACTTGGACTCCAACAAATGTTTCAGCGAATTCCCGAGTTAAAATAGAAAAATATAGAGAATATTTGGCGTGATTTTGGCTGATTGTTTTTACTTGGGCCACCATTGCCAAACGTTCTTTTAATCCTGTTGTTCGCGTCATTGCAGCGGTAGCGATACTTTCCTGGATGCTTCAGGTACTGAGAAACGCCTCTTTTATAGGATTTTTCCCTTTTAAATCCAAAATTAGACAACCTTCAACTTGGGTTCGGATTATTTGTACCAACCTAACTAGGTCCTCCAAATTTATGATCCGTTTAATAAATTGTGGAAGTTGTCTGGCTATAATTGTGCATTCTACAAATCCTTAAACGATTTTTTTCATTCCTTATCTGTACCCTTTCGGGAATGTATTTGCCATATTCTTGTTCGCATAATCGTTGTACGATACCAATCTCTATCGGATCATATTTGCCTTTTTTAAAGAGAAAATTATTCTTAAGAATGGTATCTTGTGGCGATATGCCTGGCGGATTCTTTAACTTCGCTGTCCATCCCGTCAAAACACGGGTTCCTTCTCAGCTTTGTGGGTTGCTTCTTGACCTAACAATTTGGGTGGAACGTTATGCACTCAACGCCGCTCCCACAATGCGCTGTCTCCAGATAGTCCATTTCTTTTTATTCGATATCACCACAATTTCGAATACATCAAGGAGACGTTCACACTCTTCCTTTTTAATTTTAGTAAACGTTGAGCTGACGCCGATAGTCTTGACGCCAGTCCTTTAGCTTTGACGAAAAGCCTTTCAAATAACTGCTGCATCAGATCAAACCACGCTTGAAACGCGCGGTTTAGTTTGTGCTGCTTGAGCTAACGCTGTTGTTAACGTCGTTACCATATTCTCAACGGAACTAATGAAAGGCTAATTAGTTACTGTTGTCCTGTCAATTGGGACCGTCCCGGGGTCCCGTCCCGGGACATTTTATAAGAACGCCCCTTAGGGACATTCCTAACGGGGTCATGGAACATGACCCCAAAGAATTCACGGATTTCATTGGTAATTCAGAGAAGGGGTGGGGTGCTTTTTTTTTGGCCGTGACTCGTGACCCACCGGAGTCTAAATTGTTAATGACAACGTATACACTCTTTCCAGTCACTTGTCCTTGCCGTTTCCGAGCTATTATTTCGCGCAAGGTCCAATTACAGTTTCTAGCTGTCAATGTTAAGCATCAGAATTGACATTGCGTAAAAAAAGAGATATATACTAAAGGGACCACTATGATACATGTTTGCTAACTGCAATCACACGTTTGTTGCGTTCAAGAAACTTTATCATCAACCAAATGATCTACTGCCTTGCAATTGGAGATCAGACATTGGTTGTACGTGCCAATTTTAACCCTCTTCATGTAGGCTGTCTTTCGCTGTGACTTTCTACATCAATGGGTCATAACCCTCTTAGGAGTGTATTTGAACCCCCACCTAGTTTCAAAACATATGATCCCGTGACCCGAGGATTGTGACCCCGTTAGGAAAGCCCCTAAGCAGTAAATGGCGGACGTTTCGGGCCCGGGACCGGACTCCCTCATCCCGACCAAGACACTTCATGGCAACATGGACGGCCGTGTCCACCGTCCGAAAAAATAGCAGACCCGGTGAACATCGTACCGGAACCCCAGGGCTCGATAGTCATAGAGTGAAGGATTTCGAACCCGCCTCATAACCGATATTACCAGTAGACACTTCTAAGCAATTGACCACTGGAGCAAATAGTCCTTTTTTCACACGCTTGCGTTTATATCCATTATATACACCAGACATGTACATGTATGTTTTTTAAGTCAAACACATTTATCTTTCACAATTTCAATATTTACTCTAAGCAACGCTATTCTTTAAATTTACTCTTGCTTATTGAATTTCTGTAAGTCTTTATCGAACGTACATCCAGTAATCGTTCAACTCTCCAGGCACAACAGATCAACTTCAAGTGCGTCAAGGTGTCGCAGCAACGCCATCTATCGATTTTCCCAGCTCAATCCACAACCTACAGAAAATGATTACGCGTGGCCAAATTGCTCGCAAGAATATTTAACTGACAACACACAATACAAGAGAATTCACAACTATCAGCAATCAAAAGTCTGCAGCATTTACTCACCAGTCGCGTACTATTAAATCGTTCAGAGCTTGAGCTGCACAGGCTGCGACGAGCTGTACATTTTAGGGATGCCTGGCGAAAGGCATACCACAGCATTGCATTGTGCATGGAAAATGAGACCGACAGCCAACCCCATCCCCAAACACACGGCTGCACGGCGGCTGGGCGTCACACTCATGACAACTTGTTTGCGCTGCGAAAATACTAGTGTAGTTCTACGGTACAACGTTCCCTCTTTAATTTTTATATTTATGACCATCACGTTGTATGGTGCTAACGTAGAGATGAAGAAAAACTGAAAATAACGCTGATGAATATATGTCTACATCTACAGTTACCTTATCTTTTGCGTATTACATAACTAATGTAAATGTATTCGATGGATTCATCTATCAATCAAAGTTACTCACTATTTGCGAGTATTGCATGATGCTGTCTCTCAGACCTCGGTACTACGGACAGCGGGTATACCCCGAAACTAAGAATCGATCTCCGGACAAGGATATATCCCGTTTTTTGTATTTAATGTGTGCTACATGACGACAATATTTGACGTGAAATGATAGCACACTGTAAGATAACCATTTGTTCACAATAAACAGCAATAACTGTCACTACGTGTGATAGCGCAGTCTTTTCTAATAAGAAACAATAAAATTAAAGGCATAACAGTAGAAGCAAACTTATCCATCATTGTAGGTGACTGACTTGCACTTTCTCTCTGTTGTGATGGGCTGAGCCAGTCCCAGCCCCAACGTCCCAAAATGACACTAGGATAAAGCCAGATGGTGGGACCGATGCCGTCCCGATGCAACCTAACCCCAGTTGGCTGAGCCAATCGTTGTCGTTTATTTCGTCGCGGGACCTCGGGGCATTTTGTAAGAACGCCCCATAGAGCATCTCTAGCAGTAGGCTATAGCTATCCTATATTTAGTTTGGATTTGACTCGGGTATAGTGGCCATTTTCACAACGGTTGGAGCTAAGTCAATGCTAAAAAGAATGATTGTCGCAATCACGACACTACGACATTGTGACACGTCTATCAAATCATAACACAAGAGGTGCCTATGCACTGCAGCATACCTGGCACTTAACCTTCGTGGATTTCGCTGAGCTCTATCATTGAGGAGCCATCCGCTGGCAATGAGGAGGAACAGTGGTGGTACGAAGAAGATCAGCAAAAGAGGGACCGCAACAAGCGACGTCACAGAGGCTCGCTAGCAGGCCGCAGGACCAACAAGAATTGTGACTATTAAAGACGCTACCACCGTTTAGTCCAACAGTACTTTGTTGATACACTATATATACCGACGAGGATTTCTGTCGGCGACGGGATCATAGTTGCGTCCACGCGAGCCCTTCGTTTTTGTGGCCATTCTGAACCAATTATAATAGTAAAAAAGAGTGTAAAAGAAACTCTACCTCTAAAGATATGGATGCGTGTGGTTGCGCGTTCGGAAGGAATTGTTGATTATGTTCAAAATGTCTCTCATATGCCATGTCACATGAATGCTATCTTCCGCTATATTTGGCGGGATTTAGCCACAGATGCCAAATTTGGCTTGGGTATAGCACTGTTTTTGTAGAAATAAAGCTAAGGGCCTGTTTGGCAACGCCCAATTTGCGATTTCTGTACCTTTTCTTAACCCAATGTCGATAGCTATTTTGTCAAAAATTGCGGAGTGTTCGGCACGCGATATTTGGGTCTAGAAATGCTATTTGAAAATCGACGAATTCGGCGATTTTAAAACGCAATACCGATGTTGGAGGGATAGCCCTTGATTTTAGTGACTATACAGATTTTGTTAATTAATCCTACAGAGTGAGCAAAAGTATTTTATACTTTTTCTTTTCTGTAAAAATATATGTTTTTTAATTTATGTAGGCCTTACAAAATTGTGGCATTCATGCTGAGGAAGTCATGGCAGCATCCACGTCCGTGGGGTTGTCTACGTGGCTGGTCAATGAAGGAGCGAATGAAGTGCTGGTGTGATGTACTGAATAAGTGAACAACTGCGCGGTGCGATACCTTGTACTGATTTCAGCTGTTGATGTTTTAAAGAGGTATTTGCGAGGTCGGTTTAAAGCGTTGATTCTTCTACGAGACTATCTTCAGAACGTGGGCATAAAAATTGAACTAGTTGATGATGGACAACTGAATCTGGATCTAAGTCATCGTTTGGCATGTGAATAGGGTTTTGTACTCCGTTTTTAAAACGTAACTGTGATTTTTGTAGCATGAAACTAGCAAAAGCAGCGGCCGAGCAGCTCAAGGGTGTTACCATCAAGTACGACGAGCTATGTAGCACGTTATTGAGTAAAACGGTTGCTGAACAGGTGCAGCAGAAGCGTCACAAACTCTCAAAAGAGAAGACTTGGCAGCAAAGGACAAGCATGCGAGATCGTCATTCGTTGGAGCTACATCCATCAAGTCAATGCTGGTGAGTGATGTTCGAGGAATGCTCAAGGACTTAAACAAGGACTCGACGGGTAAGCCGTGGGTGATAAAAGAACGGCTCGATAAAACGTTACAAGGCTTAGTGGGTTGTGTCGAATAATTGCAGCATATCGAACGTGTGGTGGAGATTAACCCGATGTGCTTTGGCGTGTCAATACAGTTCTGGAACGAGTTACATGCTTAGAAACAACAAAGAAGATGCTCCACGCAATATTGGGGATAAACTGTTTCTGGAAAAACAATTGCAGGCGGTATCGGAGGAGTGGGCGAGAACAAAGCAGCAGAAAGAACAAGAGAAATTTAATCGTGGTCAATCGAGCAGCAAAAGCGCAGAAAATAAAAACAGCTCTTCGACCAGCTCCTTACGAGACAAGTACTTGGGCAAGATCAACAAGTTAAAAGAAAGAAGAAACAGGAAGGAGGGACGACGAGCACGGGACTGGATTTGCTAATAATGACTGAGCTTGGGCTGCAACCGTCTGATGTCTTGGTGCTCGCTCGGCATGCACCAACAATTAAAGCCGCAAAGTACGTAGTCTTACATGCATATTGTGGATTTTTTTACCATATTCTTGACTATTTTATGATTTGTGCGTGCATCGGCAAATAGGGATGCTGGAACGCATGTGTGCCATTTATATGCCTGGGAAGAAGGGAATACTAAACCAAACCACACAGCACACTACCACTTAACCCACTTGAGTGAGTATCAGTATTTAATTGAGGATTTTAACGGCGTGTCCTACCGGGAAAGATCGAGACAGGCTCTATCGAATTTTAACATAGCCAACCTCCGCTATAAATGTTCCAACATGTGCCTTTCATACCCTGGAAACGATCGTTTAATCTAAAGTATGTGGTTCAAGGTAAAGCTCAATTTTTTTTCTAGTCACCAAGGCAAAAGCTATCGATAGGAAATCCTGGAACGAGTTGAGGTCTAGCAAGTAAGAGGCATGAAAGCAGAAGCGAATGTGAGCGATCTACCGTGATAAATGAGGACCATATATATCTACTTGTATCGAACTTCTGCGTTCTTTTTTTTGCAATGTCAACGTTTTGTTTGTATCCGATGAGCTGCAACGAAAAGTAAATCAATTAAAAAATTTAAACAATAAAAGGTGGAGATCACTTACATACGGTCTTCTGTTTAGGACGACGCAGCTGCGGTGGAGTAAACGCTGTCATTTTACTGTTGCAAGTTTGCGATCACCAGGCCCATTTTCACAAAAAACTGTTTGTATAACCAAAGTTTTACTTAATCGCCCGGCGTCCTTGTGTTGCCTTAACTCCAATAGCAAGGACAATGTTACATACATCATGAGAAAAGTTGATGTATGTAACATTGTCCTTGCTATTGGAGTTTTTTGTATTCTATATATTCCCTACTGCGATTGTCTATGAATATCACATTTCGATACGATATTGTGACACATCGACTTCGTCGAACACGCAAAACCCAATTTCGAGCAAAATAGCAGAGGTTTTTGAGACCCGATTTCGTGGTAAATAGAATTTGTAAATAGAATTTTTGCCGAACACAGCCTAAAATCATGCCAAATATAGCATATGGCTCGGATTTAGCCTACTGTTGGAGATGCTCTTATGGGCGTTCCAAATTTTGGAACTATTATCAGGCCTCTTAAAAGTTAGGTAGTGCGTCGAGAAAAAGTACAGAATGCCTAATCCAAATATTTCAGAATGCCTATTTTGACAAGAAAATTCGGATTATTTTTACCCAAATACGCACACAAAAGTGAAAGTTGTCAAGCCCAAGTGGGTCAATGAGCTTGTGGTATTGCTGCTTTATTTGTCACGTATAATATCTACTTTGCATTGCCAGCAGGCTAAAATTATTGTATCATTAGAAAAACGCCCCTATTCTTTCTAATATATTTTTGCATGTAGATAACACTCACAGCCTTCACCACAGTGTACCGTCATCCTGAATCACTGCCACAAACTCGGACGCAACTTTAAACCCAATTGTAGCACAAAATTTACTGGTCGATGCACCTATCTGACGCGCGGGCAGCCTCCCGATGGATAAACTGCTGCTGCATTGAAACACGTCGTTTCCATCAGAACCCGGTAATAAGAACATAACTGACAATACAAGCATCAACACGAGCTTCAGCATACATATCTGCATGTGCATCTCTACAGAATGCCGATCAAAAGATGATAAACCCATGCCGTCCTTCGCGGTTCCAACATGGTACTTACTTGGTTGGTTTATCTGGAAATTTGAATGCAGCAAGAGTGCTTAATATGGGTTTGCCAGAATACCTGTTTTCCATTAAATTAGGTAGATAGGTAGTTCTACCTACTTTTAAGAGCCCTGAGTATACTTAATAGGAGTACTAAATAGTAATGCTATTGTAATACTGTCACTACTATGCACTTCTACAATTTATTCTGTATGACAGAAGGAAGTGTAAACCCCGTTACGGTCGGTGCCTGAATGGCCCCGGGGACTCAAGGTGAGGTGGAAGTAGGTGCCCTGAGTACTGTGGTTACTCAGTACCCTCCGAGGTCAAGGGCCTAATTGATGCCCTTAATGCCTTAACACCTAGTTTTGATGCGTATTCGAGTTTTGAGTTGAGGTGAAACATCTCCTTCTCCGCATCTCCTTCTCAAATCCTTGAGGAGGTCACGGGCGTCAGCACTCAGAACCTCGATCGGCTCCCAAGAGTCAAACTCTTGGGAGTAACCCAACCAGCGTACCAAGTACTCGGTACGCTGCCCATTCTTTTAGGGAATCGAGCGCTTCGAGAGCAAGCGCTCGAGAATAAACCTTTTATTCCCCTGATTATCAATCAGGAGCGACGGCGGGGGTTGATAATTCTCTCGTCGTCGTTGTAGCGGGGCATGGTTCTCAGCTCCGCAAGCTTGAGATGGTTTTCTCTGGGTTGAGCGGCGTTATGTCTCACTCCGCGGAAGATATCGTTTCCTTCGTGACAAAATTCACAACCTTTTGGGCGCTCATGTTGCCCTTCAGCAGATAAATGCCCTTCATCAAAAGAACGACTTTGTTCTGGTCGAACTCGATCGACAAAAGTCGGAGATTGATGGTCTCCGGACTTCCCACAATCGGCTGGAAACGATTTCAGGTCTCTTTCGTGGGACTTGAAGAAGCACGGCATACACCGTGGG
>MIQA02004997.1:9903-20908 GCA_001887855.2 Sclerospora graminicola | reverse complement strand
CGGTTTATGCGCTTTATGACTAACAAGGGGATGTTACTCTTCCAATTACCGAATAAAAGGTAAACTGCCAATTTGGAAAACAATATTGGGTGAAAGTCCAACTAACCAGGATTTTTTATAGCCGTTTATCTATCGCTAATTGGCTGATGTTCGCGTCTCGCAAAAGTACGAAATGCCAATTTGGGGCCGCTTATTTATATGGGTTTTTGTATCACCTATAGCACACCTACCCATTTTAATATCAGCAAAAAACATACGCTGTCATTTAATTTATTTCTACCAATTGGTACGCTGCCATTTTTTGTCACCAAAACCAGGAGCGGCCTCAAATTGGCAGGAGGCCCCAAATTGGCAGTTTACCTTAATTGAAACCTTGCAAAAATATTCCAAAACAAATCATTAACATGTACAGGCATTTATTGTCCCCGTGTGTGTCGGCTGCAGTAGATAGATGGTATACGGTAAGTTATAAGTTAAATTGATTGTTTTGGGCTACTTGGGCTTGAAAGGGCTGCTGCTGCACCATCTTTTGTCGTCGCTTTCGACGCACCTTCTGGCAACAACAGCAGAATCCGATCGACAAGCACGAGGCATTCGATAACACAAGCCAGCCCACTATTAGAAGAAATAAGGTCGAAAGGTATCGCTTCAGCTGGAAAGCCCAGCTCTTTCCAGCAATCACGTCACTATGGTCATCAAGTGGAAAATAAATTGTACATTTCGTCTTTGCTTGATGAAAATCCGCCTTGCTTTCATTGTCCACATCGAGACGCTTCATCCACACGGTAAATTCGGATACATGAGGGCTGTCGTTACCAGACATATCGCGACACGTAAGCAAGGAGATAGCTCTCTTGAGTGCGGTTTTGTGCAAGTGACCTGAAGTTATGGGATTAAAGAGCGGTGTCGTAATATGAAATTGCAGCTCATAGTCTTTCCTTGAGCTTACGTTCAGCAAAGATTCGTTTGCGCCAAGAGAAGCGTGCATGGACGCATTAGTGGACACCCGACCATTACATCGTCGTCAGAGATAGCAAACCCGAGTTCCAATTTCGACACACTGTCTTGTGCCTCTTAAAAGACTTGATACAAACTGTCCGGATTGGACTATTTCACACGCCACGGATGTTGGAACCACATTATTTCTCGACGCGTTGGGCGTGAATACGAAGGGAGGGAGCTGTATTAGTATCTTCGGTATATTCAGGAGTCCCAACTTTATATTTGGTCTTACACAAAGTGCACGGTTCGTTGCTTCATCTTAAGTGAAGCCTTGTCTCGTTCTCTGTTATAGAGGCTGTATTCGAAGCAGGTCAATCTCTTTTTGGCAGTCTGTTTGACAAGAGCTCAGGGAGGCTGATGCGGTCACAAGCGCGAACACGATCTGGAAAGGGCTCAGCTTCCGTCGAGTTGTAGCTCTATCGCTGTAATTGTTTTTATATCTTTACGTATTGGCGTCCTTGTTGTGGTATGGCAGTTTCTTTAAGTAATCATCGCACTACTCACTACTCCTCCGGGTTATTATAGTCGCGATTTTTTCAAGTAGACTCGTTATTGGTTCAAGTTAGGTTTTGGACTACCCCGCGAAGAGTACTTAAGTACCAAGCCTAATTGATGAACTCGACGGGCACTAGCCCAGCGGTAGAAACCGTGCCCCCTGATAAGGATCCGGGGGGAGAGATGAATCTCATTAACACACAAGCAGAAGATAAAACGCAAGTGATTGATGAGATTGTGCCGGAATCGCAAATAAGCGAAGGGGAGATGCGTGAAATGCCGTGCGATCAGGTTAGTACCTTGTCGGAACACGACAGTAGCGAGAACGCGAGCAGAGTGGAGCCGGATACAGATAGTCCTATGCCGGAACAAGACACATCAGTCGAAACAAGTACCGAGTCGGAAGGAACGTTGGTAGAGACCTTAGAGGTAGGAGGAACACTTCCAGAGGCAGGTCGGCAGAATATAACGTCGAGTTGTGAGGAGAAGGAAAGTGAGGCACAGCAGCCAGGACAACAAAAGGTAATTTCCCCGACGAGGTAAAAAGACGATTAAATACCCCCGAAGAGTTGGCGGCGGCTTTGAGACAGGTGCTAGCCGATGCTTCACAGCGGAAGCCACGACAGCAAACTTGGCTGGACCTAACCCAGGAGTTGTTCAAGGCGGTATACAAACACCTTAAGAATAGAGAGGGAGGTAGTGGAAGGAAATCAGATAAGTGGCCTATACTATCGAAGGTTGAACAAGAACGACTAATCGATTTATTCGAGCTACTCGTAGTGACCCACCAGCTGAGCTGGATAGTGTGGAAGCAGAAGGCAGTGGATGCGTGCTTCATAGCCCGAAAATCTAACCAGCCCCTGGAGATGACACTATCGAAACTGATCGGCACTTGCCAGGTGGAGGTAGCAGTAAAAGGGCAGAATGTGCTGCAAGGATGGCTGTCAAAGGTAACAGGAGAGGTCAAGAAGTCAAAGATTGAAACGATAAGTCAAGGGGATTTCAAGTTTAATCCTAACGTGTATTCACAAGAACAGGTTGAAGCTTTAATACGAGTATGCCGGAAAGAGTGGCAGGGACGGAAGGGCAAAAACTTTAGAGACGGGAGTGCAGAAGAGTGGAAGATTGTGCAAGGCCTAGCTGAAGGAACAATATTAACGCGCACCCTACCTCAGTTTCTTTGTCAAATAATGACGTCGGAAGATAGGCTACGACTCATGATTACAATCAGAGTACAAGTCGAAGGGTGTCTAACAATGGATATGACAGGTGAAGGGCGCATAAAAAAGGCGTTCCAAAGTACAAAAAGCATCCAGAAAAGCATCGCGACAGCAGCGACCGCACGAGGTGTGGAAAATAAACGTTTATGGGAGATGTTAGCTGAAGTGAAAGCGATACGATATTCTCCGTCCTAGCATTGTTTGACATTTGCATTCCTGACGAGAGCAGTAGCGAACCGCTTCGCTGACGTACAAGTACCGTATCACAAGTCAGTCCACAGGCTGCGGAACGTGCATGTACAGGAGCCAACAGACAAACCGGTCTGGGATCGTCAGGAGCTTGGGGTGAGCAACAGTGGTGGGTTTAACTCCGATTACGAGATCACGATGCGCAACATCACCAGCAATATCGACATCATGAAGTTTCACGGATTCTTGAAATCGATTATTCCAGTGGAATTCTTCTTTGAAGAGTTGGACCAGGGGGGGCCGCTGTCTGCGACATCACTGGATTGGAGTATAGTGGTGGAAGCAGGAGGATGTCCGAAGGCTTTAAAAGAGGTACGTCGAATCATATGGTGTGGGTCGACATTAACTCTGGAACACCCAGGATCGCGCGGGAATAGGCACTGTCTGCGGTGTGGTGAGCCCGGACACCAAATTAGGGGATGTACCATGACGCAGCACAAATTAGTCACGGAACAATGCATTGTGGTAACGGTGGAGGAGGTTGAGGCACTGGTGGTGCCAGAGCCGACGTTCACAAGTATGGATGCATTACGGAAAGAGGTGCGTACTAACTGTATAGCACATGATGAAAAACGGGGCAAGAAAATGAGCTCCGACAAGGAACAAGGCACCAACCAGGAGGAGACTGGGGCCACCCAGGCGGAAACCGGAAAGACCCCGGAAAGAGGTGAGGAAGAGGTAGTCCAAGCCAAATCCGAAAATGTAAAGAGCGTCCAAGACGAGAAGGCACAAGGACAGGGATCGAATGAATGGACCACAGTCTCGCGGTCTACAAAAGGACCACAAAAGAGGAGAGAAGGGGAAACAATAGGTATGCATATGCGAAATAATCTGAGTCAGGAAAAAAAAAAGCCGCAGCAAAAGAGGCAATTGAAGTAGGTAAGGTAGATGAAACGGTAAGTAGGGATAATCAACATCACACCAAGGAAGCGACTGGGGTCGAGAAGAGCAAAGTAGACGAAACTGGGGACCAACCAGAGGAAGAGCCTTTAAGTTCGGGTGGACCAATACGGCTACAACAGCCAGAAGAAACTGGCAAATCTAAGCAGGGGAGACTGACGCCGAGAGATCGACAACGCGAAAATACGCAATTACTCATCGAGGAGGCACAAACGAAGAACGATTGGCGGAAATTCAAGCAGTAATTACCGATAAGGAAGGCGCAGTAGACCTGTTCCCATGGAAACAGTACCAACCAGTGCCTGATACGGAATTGGCATTAACAGATGCTTTAATAGCGATGGGGTTACAGAGTGTCCCAACGCCGCCAACGCATAATTGCCAGGTTTATGGCATAATACAAGCACTATACAACTCCGCGATGGTGCAATGGCCGGAGCAATTGGAAACAGCAGCGAGAGCGTTACAAAAGAGGTGCACGGCGAGAGGACTGATGGACTTTGCGCAGAAATTCCCGGCGGGGCTCCGGAAGCAGACGCTCCGGAGTTTAGGTAGGGGGTACGACCGAATTTCGGCGAAACAGTCGGAAATCGCGTTCAAGGAATACCTAAAGGAATTTGCGACGAGCTCATCTGGATTAGACGACACGGTAAGTAGAAAGGCATGGGGAAGTAATGATACTATGTCATGTATAGGTACGCTGTTACAACGTGAAATCATAGTCCTAAGTCGGGATCCTACCAATCAAAAAGTTGGAGCCATTCGGTATATACCGGAAACTCGAGTGCACCAACGGAAACAGTATGCGACGTGTGGTGAGTTTCCGATCACTCTGAGTAGTTGCGTCCAAATAGTGCGGGAAAAAAAGGAAGCGGCTACAACAGATGGGGCTGATCTACCACTGATGCTTCATTACGAAAATGAACACTACCATGCATACATTCATGGATGGAGGGGGAGCCCGCCACAAAAGGATAGAACGAGGGCGTCCCAGGATGTGGAGATGGTGGATGATGAACACGTTGAATACCAGAGAGGTGCAGAGGAGAGCTCCTTAGTTTTAGTGGGGGGCGACAAGGGTCAGTTGGCAGAACGAGACACAGATGAACGACACAGACAAGACGCGAACAAGGAAGTGAGATATGTCTACCACGCGCAGGTTGACAGACTGCTCGGAATAGGCGGGAAGATGGCACGATCCCTGATTAAGTTTATTGTGGATACGGTGTCATATCTACCGTTAGATGATCAACGCCGATTACTGCAAGTAGACCTGACAGACGTAGCGGAAAGGAATTTTCTAGCGGACACTCTGGCAGTGGACCAACTGGTACTGTTAAATTGGTTTAATTTTACGAATAATGTCTTAATGCTAGAAGGAGGCTCGGCGTCTGGAGACGAAGAGATGTATACTTCAAGTCAAGACTCGGAATATTTGCCACCAGTATGGCAACAACAAGGAATAAAGGCTCTAACAAATGGGGAAGAGGCAGGGCAAGTTGCAAGGGAAGGAAGGATTACAGATGCAGAGAAGGAACGGCCGCTCAAGAAGAGAGCACTAACGGAATCTTATGAGCAGGAACTCACCCAGCAGGATGGTAAAGGTACCCCTGTGGCGCGGGAGCTAATCGATGACTTCATGGGAGCTGACGATGAGAACGGCAGTACAGTAGAGGTGGAATCGGCGAAGTCCTGGGCGCAAGTTTGGAACTCAATGGCGTCAGTTTGGGAGAGCAAACATGGGGATACTTTTCCCCGAGTGGATGCATCGCCAGTCACCTGGATACGTGCAGTCAAGACAGACGGAGTTGCCATCATTCAATTGTTGTCAACCTTTTCACATCCCTACAAGTTGCTGGAACGGTTTGATGATGATACACTAGTAGGAATTACCAAGCCATGGTATAGGGAATGCTGGGAGCGCCTAATCAAAGAAGGCCAACAGCGGAAGACAGAAGGACTTAAGCCTGGTGATTTCATGCAATGGGAGCAACAAGTGGCAAGCGTGGGGGAGGAGTCGCAAAAAGATGCCATCCGTCACAGCGGGCAGGCATGGAGGCGGCTAAGAAAACATAAACATGGTGGCGATCCGCTTTGGAAGTTGTGTGATCCACACAAAAAGAACTCATTTGTCAAGATATCTATGTGTGCGCATATCTATGGAGCGCAGATAGCGGCGCTAATAGGAGAAGATCTATTGCCGGGAGATGACATATGGGTAAAATTACGGAGACATGAGGTAAGTACACAGCAGTCTCCAGGGTTCAAGGTGCTAATACGTCGACTACTAAAAGATGACAAAAACATCTGGAAGGAGATTGATTGTTATCTTAAGTCACAGAGTGCCGGTAGTCACGATCGACCGGGACAAGGAGGCACGACTAGTTCTCAAGGTACCCAGGATCACCCGCTACTGTTGTACTAAGGGCAACGCACAGGGAGACGAGGAAATCCAAGAAATGATGGACACAATGGACGCGTATAGTAAAGAGAAGATGGTAGAGGACTGGGAATGGAGTTCACACACACAGGTTACAGATCGGCACGTCGGGACATTCTCTATCATTTCCCAAAATGTAAGAGGATTTCCAAAGGCAACGAGAAACAAGTGGTTACAGGCATGGCGGATCTACCGGCCAACAAGAGACCAGTCTGCATTCTACTACAGGAGACGCATATTACTTCTTTAGCAGAAGCGGCAGAACTAGCAACACTGTGGGAACGACTGTGGGGATATCAACACCCCAGTCGTCGACTGTCTCATTGGAGCATTAGTGAAAAAAGAAAGGGAGGAGTCGGGATACTGATTTTTCCGGAAGCGGCAGAGAATATGCGGGAGTGGAACACTGCGCTCTGGACACCGAGGGAGATAGGGGTGGAATACGGAATCTGGAAAATCGTAAATATCTATGCTCCTTCAGATGTACCTACTAATCGGGCATATTTTTTTCTAGGGCTACAAAAATGGAAACTTAAGGAAGAATCAAAGGTAATTCTTGCCGGGGACTCTAACTGCGTGGAAGTATCGATGCTAGACAGACGAGGCAAAGCCGGAACAGAGTCCAGCTGGAAGTCGGAATGTCCAGAACTTTCCCGGATTATCGATTCATGTGACTTGATGGATGCGTCAACAGCTCAGTACTCAACTTGGGATTTGGAGAACTCGCACGTGCCACCAGATTTCACGTACTGGCGAGGAGAAAGCGCAAGTAGGATTGATCGCTTCTACATATCTGCAGCGCATTATGGATGGATCCAAGAGGTAGTCGTAGTACACCCAGTCGGGCTAACGGATCACGAGCAAGTTGAGCTTATACTGTCCCATCCTAGGGGGAAGTATAAGGACACAGCAGGGCCACACAGAGTGCAATATCCCATTAAAAGATGGGGAGGGAGAAATTTAAGGGAGGAGATAAGAGACCAGCAAGAGCAGACAAGGCATTTGGCAACAGTTACGGCTGGAACGTGGGACAAGTTTATACAGACGTGGATTAAAGCGATTTCGACGGTACGAAAGAGGGAGGCTCAAAGACGGCGGAGAAAAGCGCGAACTATACACCAAGGCCTCTACGGAACGTGCACGGAGAGGAAACAGATGGGGCTTATACATCAAAATGAATTAATTCGAGCAATGAGGTGGAGAAAAGGGCTGAAGTTTCGCAGATCCGTGGACGGAGTACGTTGGTTATTCCGTAGAACAGCGATATGGGAGCGCAATCACCGGGTTTCAACGATTAATGTGGACAATAAGCCTGGGGAACTACCGGAGATGAGTATATCAGATAAATTTGCACTGGTGTGGAAGCAAATACTGGGAAAGAGCCATCGGGTGGTAAGCACGACATCGTTACGGACTAACCTTAACAAATTTGTTCATTTTGACGAGGTAGAGAAGGTAACGACTCAAGAAAACGACTTATTAATGGCGCCTATTTTGGAGGAAGAAATCACGGGAGCCATTAAGAAGCTGGAACGCAGAAAGGCAGGGGGTCAAGACGGCCTCAACAACGACTTTTACAAAGACTTTCGGGATGAGCTCATGGAAGACCTACTAGGGGTATACAATAACATCATGAACGGTGGTATACCTCCCAACTCTTTCAAGGAAGCAATAGTAATCCCGCTAAGGAAAAGAGGAGACTACCCAGATGCGATGGACTATCGACCTATTTCGCTCCTTCAGACGAGCTATAAGATTCTAGCGAAGATTCTGGCGCAGAGGCTACAAAGTTTTCTTGGCAAGTTGATCGGGGATTCGCAACAAGGGTTTGTTAGAGGACGAAGAATGGATAGATCTGTTGTGATTATGCTTAATATACTACAAGGAGCTCGGCAGGAAATGGATTCATCGCCTGATGATAGCCCAGGCGTCCTGCTACTAGACTTTGCAAAGGCGTACGATACTATTGATCGTGAGTATCTAATGGTCGTCTTGGAAAAGTTCGGGTTTTCTAGCAGATTTATTGCCTTAATGAGAGCGTTGCATGACGGGACGACGGCCAGATTTCTCGTTAATGGAAGGTTATCGGAAGCGATTGAAGTCAAGTCGGGTATTCGACAAGGATGCCCTTTGGCTCCTCTGCTATTCATCTTAGCAGTGGAACCTTTAGGCCTGGCGATGACTCAACTATTAGGATATGCAAGGGATAAACATTACAAGCAGCGAAGGTAACGTTTACGAGCACAAATTCTCGGCGTTCGTGGATGATTCCACGATTTTTTTCAGACACGGATTTCAAGCTCGGGCGGCGTTAGAGGTGGTGCGACAGTTTGGAGATTTGTCCGGCCTGAAAGTCCAACCTGCCAAATGTAAAGTGATATTTCTGGACAGTAAACCGGTATGTCTGAATTGGAAGAACATACCGGTATTACAAGAAGGAGAGACAACCCGGTACCTGGGATATCAGATTGGGATCGGCGACACAGGGAGAATCAACTGGGAAGATAGGATCAGGGCGATACAAAGACGTTTACTCACGGCGGCACAGTGTGGAACGTCAGTGCTTGAGCGGGTGACACTGTTCAATGCGATCGCTATACCAGCAATCATGTTTACGGCGAAAATGTACGCGCCGCCACATGATGTTCTACTACGATTGATTCATATGCAGAAACGCTTCATCTGGAGGCATCAACTGACAGACGAACCAAGCAGACACAAGATGTCCCCAGCCTTGCTGTACACGCCAAGGGCAGTAGGGGGTTTGGGGCTAATTTCCATTCCCATAGCTATTCACACCTTACGGGTAAAAGAAGCGACGTGCTGGCTCCTAGAGCTCGTGGATAAATACGCGCAGGCGTGGCGAAACAAGGGAGGTTTATGTTCGGCGCACAATGGAAAAGCTTTGCTAACACCTGCGGAAAGACGTATTGCACCTTTACATAGAGAAGCGTGGTCTACTCAGAAGAGGACAAAGGAACAGCTGAGACAAATGCTAGGACCAGAGATGCAGGACATTGAGAGGATTCACAGGTACGTAAAGCGTTGGATGCCCTTAATTTTAACAGATTGTGAAACACAGGGATCACACCCGAGTAAGGCAGTAATCCGAGGACAAGAAATCACAGTGACAGTCGATGTTGACGCATGTGGATGGCACAAATGTATGCCAAAACATATCCAAGCATTCTGGGGAACGTATTTCTGGGCTGAAAACCCGTGGATTCGGGAAATTTCTGGGTTTGCATTGCCAGGTATCAAGTACGACCGAATACCGAGACACACCATCCAGGAGCTGAAGATTCAAAGGATCAGTCAAGCCAAGTTCCTTTGGAAGGTACAAGCGGAAACTAAGGGGCATACAAGAGCGAAAACACTACGCTGGCTGGCTATTATCATTCTTTGTTCGCCACGGGTAGGCATTGGGGAAACGATAGGACAGCCACCGCCGATCGCAGTTTGGAATCCTGATGGATTACTCGCGAACGTCAAGTGGCATCAGGAATCACCCCACCTTGTAAGCGGTTTTTGCTCGGACATTGGTCGAGAGGTTCGGTTTAAACAACAACAGGATGGACTGTACTGGGAAAAGTGTGACTTGGACAAGGAGAAACAGGATCCAGACAATGATGGTAGGGTGGTCTTTGAGGCTAATCCACTTCTCCATGCGGTGCCGTAGACGGTACAAGAAAAAAACCAGAGTCAGGCGGTGGGCTATCGATTAAGGCGATCTTTCAAGGCTCTATATCAATTCTACGTGGCGCGGCCATTGCGGCGCATTGTGGATAAGTGGACGGCGAAATGTGCGACGGACCGAGTAGCTTTCGAGTGGCTTGAACAATCACCAGAAGGACTTTGGAATCACAGACACATGTTAACAGACTATCAAGCTTGGACAATATATCGAGCGGCGACAATGCAGTTAAACGTCTTCTATGACGGCTATGATTCGGCGCGGCGGTGTGCAATTGACTCAGAGTGCACATCGCCGGGGAAAGGGGTATCATATATTATGTGGGGGTGCCGAAGAGCCCAGGATTTCTGGTCAAGACTCATCAGTCATTGGTGTGGTGACAGAATTGACTAATCTCGAGTGGAGGCTTTTCAAAGACATTGCATGACCAGACACCCGCCGCCCATAGGGAAATATTTGATGAAGGAGCTAGTGGAACGATGCGGAGACCAAGCAGAGGAATGCGCGGAAAGTTTTCAACGGGTCTGGTGGGGAGTTTGTTCTATCGGAATCACGATGCTTTGGCAGTTGAGAAACGATAAGATCCATAAAGGGATAAAACGGACGTGTCGGGAGCAGACAGAATTAATATGGAGTAAAGCGATTGAACAAGTGCAAGCTACAGCAGAATTTGAGGCCAAAGGGCAACACATCCGAGTGCGAGGAGTTCAATTACAAGTGTGCATTGAAGTGTTTACTAGCAGCAGACGAGGGCATCACCATGATCAGCGTAGAATACGACAGTTCCAAACAGCGGACTACTCAGCGAGATCAGAGAGAAACCTTCAGACTGTGCTTAGGAAATTCGTGACAGCTAATAGTGACTAATGACTAAATAGACTGTACTTTAAAAAAAAAAATTAAAACCATTTAAAATCATTTGATCACCCTTTCTGACGAAGTTTTTGAATTTGAGTCAACTTTTGTAATATTCTCTTTTTTTTACGAAAGTCGGTTGAATATTGA